>JAMQGT020012371.1:0-33371 GCA_024447675.2 Pterophyllum scalare | reverse complement strand
CAAGGGGGCCGAATACTTTCGCAAGGCACTGTAGTTAGGGCTGAATTAGGTGACTCTGAACCATCCCTTAGTTATGCTGCAATAGACCTAGGCTGCTGGAGGCACTGAGTATTTCTTTTTCATTCACCTCTTTTACTCTGTTAATCTCTGGCTCTCTTCCATAGCATGTCTTTTGTCCTGTCTCCCTCCCCTCAGCCCCAACCGGTCGAGGCAGATGGCTGTCGCTCGCTGAGCCTGGTTCTGCTGGAGGTTTCTTCCTGAGTTTTTCTTTCCCACTGTCACCAAGTGTTTACTCATATGAGATCATTTTGATTGTTGGGTTTTCTCTGTTATTATTTTATGGTCTTTACCTTACAATATAAAGCACCTTGAGGCAACTGTTTGTTTTGATTTGGCACTATATAAATAAAATTAAATTGAAATGGAATTGACACCTAGGCATTTCAGGCAGTCAAGAGATATAAACTCCCCAGTGTTTCTTGGATCTGGCTTAGTGTCTCCTCCAGGTAGAACATGCCCAAAACACCTTACCTATGAGGTGTTCTAGTCTGTATCCTGAACCACCCCAGTTGGCTCCTTTTGATGTGGTTGAGTAGCAGCTCTAATCTATCCTGAAAGTTTGAGCCCCTCTCCCTATCTGTAAGGAAGAGGTTACCAGTGCCCCTCCAAAACCAAATCAAAGGCAATTTAAAGTGTTTTACTGACAACAAATATAAAAAAGAAAAGAAACAGATTTGAGTCTGTAATTTTCTAAAAGCTACACTGAAAAATGTGTATGATCAAAATGTATGTGTATGATCAAAATGTAAGAAAATTTACTCAAAAAACATCATTTTAAGAGTAAAATTAAAAATAAAGTGCAATAGTAAATTGTTGATGAAGCTAAACAGATCATTTGTCCTGCCTTACTGGAGAAGTGTTTAAAAATATCTGAATGAACATTTGCTTGACCTTTTCACCAGATTTGTACCTAACCCAGGCTACACACCATTAAAATGTTTCTGCAAAGTGCTAAACTTCACATATGCTTAATTGTTATAAGCAGCATGGAATTAATAAAAGCTGGAAAATTAAGTTTGAAAACGGTGCATTTTTTGCACTCCTGGCCATCTGCTCAGCATGTTTCCAGCAGTCAATAGGCTTTAAAACCTGACTCAAACATCATTCATTCTGTACTTTTCCTCTATTATACAAAATAGTGATGCTATAAATAACACCAAATGCAGTTTTATTCTGGCCACATGTAGCGCTGAATGGACCAAGCAGACCTCCTGGTGCTAGCTGTTCTTCCAGATGGTCAGTCTGCTGCTGCCTGAACATGCTCTGAATTATTAATTTCTCCAGCATAGTTGGAGTTCTGTGATTCTCGTGGGTCCTGTCACACAAAATCTGCTATATTGAAACACCGTTTGCAGTTCTGTTTTGGCTTTATAACAGCTCTGACTGCAGACTGGAGTAGCTGGCGTTCAAACCACCAACCTTCTGATTGGTAGACAACCCACTCTACCTCCTGAGCCACAGCCACATGTGAGTAACAGCTCTCCCTACAGTGAGTAAAATGCCTTTTAACTAGCCAATCAATAGCCTGAATATTGGTTTTTAATTTTCATGAAATTATGGTAACCTTAATCACACAAGTTGTTATTCCACAACAAATCAAGCAATGCAATTTTAAGATTGGAGAGATGTAGTACAAGCGCCTTTTTCTCATATTTTGTTAAGATTTTGTCAGTGGACAGGTTGACCATAATGTGGAACAATCTAACCTGAGTCAGAGGTTCATTAGACATGCAGAATAAACAGTATATCTTTATGCTGTGCAGCTAACAAAAGGGGTCACAGTGTGTTACAACCACATCAAATCCCATCATCACACTCCACTGTTACAGTTTTTTTTTTTTTTGCAGTATTATCTGACAGTTCATTGAGCAGCTTTTTAGATACACCAAAATAAATCACATTTGGCTGCAGGATATTTGTGAGTTGTCCACATGCTGCAAGTAGGAGGAGGTGCTAAAAGCCTCAGAGGCTGCATGCTTGATTTTACTGCCTATTGACACACAGAGACATAAAAAAAAAAAAACGGGTCAAGGCTGAGACAAACAACATCACATGCTTTAGCAGAGAGTAGCTTTGCATGAAATGGGCTCCAATGTAGGACACATGTGCAAACACACACGCGCAATAGATAAACAAATTAAGTGGCGGAGGATGCGTTGTGGCCCTTTAAAGTCAAAAAAGCTCAGAAGTTGACTGAGGAAAGAAATGGAGAGGATTAATAAAGCTTTATGGGAAATATCATTGTTTAAAAGAAAGTGTGTGTGACAATCTGTGTGTGCAGATGTGCTACTGAAAAATAAGACGAACAAGAATAATAAGAATAATAACCAAACAAGTACGAAAACATCTGGAAAAGAAATGGTAATGATATAATTCATATGAAAAAGTAGCAGCAGCATCCACTGCTGTGAGACATGTGATTGGAATTAAAAGAGAGGCTTTTTAATTGGTTCACCACACATCAGGCCCTCATGGTGGAGAAAGGAACAAAGCTTGAAGGGATAATAATACCCAGAAAAGGGGTGTCCTTTTTAGAGGTTACTAAACTTACATGGGCATTAAAACTGAGCTAGTTTATAAAGATTTGTCATATAAAATGCATTTAAATGAATAGCTTTTGTAATTTATTGATGAAAAGATTTTAGCTATTATTCTTTCTATTTTTGTTATGTCTCCGTCTTAATTTTCCATTCACTGTTGCTGTTCCTGTAAAGTTTTCTGTTCTTGAAGTTAACGCTTCTCCCACCACTCTCCTGTCTAATCAACACTGTCCTATCTACTAAAAGCAAAAACACAAAAAAAAAGAAAAAAAAGAAAAGGTTTTCTGTACTTCCACACAAGCAGTTTATAACTGTGATAGGTTTATAGGCAGAAACTGATTGTAATTTGTTATCTCCTCACATTCTCACGTACAACCAATTAAAAATGACCAGTTATCCTGACATACATGTTTTAGACTACAGGAAGAAACCAGAGTACCCGGAAAGAACCCACACAGCCACAGGGAGAACATGCAAATAAGCCTCCATTTTGAAACATGGTTTGACCAACATTTACAAAACAGTTTAAATATTTTAGTCATTATCACCCGAGGGTAACTGAGATCATGGACTCATCAGGAAAGTGTTTACAGAGGTCATGTCAGAAAGACATTCAAATAGAATGGAGGTTTTTAGGCACTTCCATATTTGCTTCATTTTTCCGAAGTGGAAGTTACCTCTTTGCATCCAGTGAGCTGGTGGATTCAAAACCAGGTGCTAACCACCATACCACTTCTGCAGTACTGCAAAGAAAATATGGTATATCTGAGCTCTTTGCAAACCTCTTAATTGAGATAATATAAGAGACAAAGTTTTATGTTTCCAGCTGGCTTGTTTTAAAAAAGAAATGCAGTACCTGATTGGTATATTTGGGATGTTATGATAGCAAACTGAGACTAAAAGTCTGAGCACTGATATGACATGACAGAAGGCTTTTAGAATTAATACATGGTTGTGTTTGCCAGATTTAACACCAAAATTTCATCCTAGGTAATACGTTTTTGTGCACCTAATTCCTAAGAACAGAAACCAGCTGATCTGTAGACATGGGGCAAGTTTTGGAACCTTGTTTCCATTTGTAGTCTCAGGTTCTGCTGGAGAATCACATTTGAGCAGGCTTTGGTTGCGTGCAGGTACACTGCCCTTGTAGAGCATCAAAGTGGGTTTGGGTTTAGTAACAAGTAATGCAAGAATTGGAGTGTTTAGGTGCATCTCGGATGCTTCTGGGATGCTGTGGTGCACCTGGTGAAGTCGAAGTCATTGTTCTAAGTGGGACTGGAGCGCTTTGTACACCCATAATCCACCCAAACAACCTTCATGCCGACTCAAATAAACTTCATAAATTTGATTCTTTTTCATTAAAAAAAGCTTAATCCTGTTAGAGATTGCACACAGACATAACTGGAGTCAAAGTCTACAGTAGAGGTAAATGTGATATACATAGTTTAAATACAGGCGCAGCCTCTGTCGTAGGGCTTTTGCAGTGTTGTGATTGTGTTCCAATTTTCAGAGATGTTTCAAAAATCCACAGTTAAAGGAAGGTCTGGATGAAATCAGTGCATCATTTTCACCACTTTGCTTTGCTCACAGCTTCCACAAGATCCATCTATCCATCATCCATTATCTAAAAAAAAAAAAAAAGTTAGCTTTTTTTCATGGAAACTGTAACATTTTGATAAGCTGCATTTGCTTCAGTAAAATGAAAAGCTCAGCTTTAACAGATGGTTAAAAAAAATGGACTGGTTCTTATATTGCCAATTGATACTTTACATGAGCCATGTGCTTTATACAGCATGTCTCATTCACCCATTCATAGAAGTACTTTCTCACATAACATTCACACGACTGTGAATGCATCGGGAGCAACTTGGGGTTTGCTATTTTACCCAAGGATACTTTGGCAGACTGGAGCAGCCAGGGATCAAACCACCAACCTTCCAATTAGTAGATAACCTGCTCTACTGCCTAAGTTACAGCCACCCCAGATGTGGCATGTCATTAGAAGGAACATTTCCTGTCAGAGTGAAAATGGCAAACAGAAATATTGGAATTTTACCAGTCTCATCACAGTTTGGTTAATCACTGAATTTTCAAACTCATGTGGAATCATATGACTTTGTTGCCTTTCGGGCCATTTGTGTTGCCCTTTAGAGGATTGAAGGCTGCAGAGTTTTGCCGGGGGGGCTGGAGCTTATCCTGGCAGACATAGGCCGAGAGTCAGCACCCTGTGCAGCACCCTATACAGGTCGCAGGCCTGTCTCAGGGCCAACACAGAGAGACAGACAACCATTCACACTCACATTAACGCCTATGGGGAATTTAGAGTGATCAATTAACCTAACCCCAGTAACTGCATGTCTTTGGACTGTGGGAGGAAACCTGGAGAAAACCCACACAGACACAGGGAGAACATGCAAACTCTGGCTAAATTATGCAGGTGGGAACAAGTTTAAAATGCTCAATTTTCTACATTTGTTGACACATTTCTAGATGAAAACGGAAATCAGTTCAAAACAAAATACGTTATCATCCCATATCTCTGCACTGCACCACTGATAATGTTGACTTTTCATAGATAGATAGATACAGGGGTTGGACAATGAAACTGAAACACCTGTTATTTTAGTGTGGGAGGTTTCATGGCTAAATTGGACCAGCCTGGTGGCCAGTCTTCATTAATTGCACATTGCACCAGTAAGAGCAGAGTGTGAAGGTTCAGTTAGCAGGGTAAGAGCACAGTGTTGCTCAAAATAGTGCAATGCACACAACATTATGGGTGACATACCAGAGTTCAAAAGAGGATAAATTGTTGGTGCACGTCTTGCTGGCGCATCTGTGACCAAGACAGCAAGTCTTTGTGATGTATCAAGAGCCACGGTATCCAGGGTAATGTCAGCATACCACCAAGAAGGACAAATCACGGCAGAATTAAATGTGCACCTCAACTCTCCTGTTTCCACCAAAACTGTCCGTCGGGAGCTCCACAGGGTCAATATACAAGGCCGGGCTGCTATAGCCAAACCTTTGGTCACTCCAATGCCAAACGTCGGTTTCAATGGTGCAAGGAGCGAAAATCTTAGGCTATGGACAATGTGAAACATGTATTGTTCTCTGATTAGTCCACCTTTACTGTTTTCCCCACATCCAGGAGAGTTACGGTGTGGAGAAGCCCCAAAGAAGCGTACCACCCAGACTGTTGCATGCCCAGAGTGAAGCATGGGGGTGGATCAGTGATGGTTTGAGCTGCCATATCATGGCATTCCCTTGGCCCAATACTTGTGCTAGATGGGCGCATCACTGCCAAGGACTACCGAACCATTCTGGAGGACCATGTGCATCCAATGGTTCAAACATTGTATCCTGAAGGCGGTGCCGTGTATCAGGATGACAATGCACCAATACACACAGCAAGACTGGTGAAAGATTGGTTTGATGAACATGAAAGTGAAGTTCAACATCTCCCATGGCCTGCACAGTCACCAGATCTAAATATTATTGAGCCACTTTGGGGTGTTTTGGAGGAGCGAGTCAGGAAACGTTTTCCTCCACCAGCATCACGTCATGACCTGACCACTATCCTGCAAGAAGAATGGCTTAAAATCCCTCTGACCACTGTGCAGGACTTGTATATGTCATTCCCAAGATGAATTGACGCTGTATTGGCCGCAAAAGGAGGCCCTACACCATACTAATAAATTATTGTGGTCTAAAACCAGGTGTTTCAGTTTCATTGTCCAACCCCTGTAGATACTTTATTGATCCCGATGGAAATTGGGGCATCCAGCAGCTTAATACGCACAATAAATAAAATCCAAACCAGGGAAGTATAAATTATACAAACTATACAAAGCTGTACAGGTGCTAAGTGCTCTGAAAATAAGGAACACAAAACAAAGAATACAGGGATATGAATGAGTCCAGTAGTACAATATACACTTACAAATGTGCAGATGCAGATGTGCAAATAATGCAGTGCAGTAATATACAGTAATAAAGTGAAAGATTGAAATCAAAGATCTAAACCATTTAAAATAACTACAGTGCCTTGCGAAAGTATTCAGTCCCCTTGAACTTTTCAACCTTTTTCCACATTTCAGGCAACAAACAAAGATATAAAATTTAAATTTTTTGTGAAGAATCAACAACAAGTGGGACACAATCGTGAAGTGGAATGAAATTTATTGGATGTGTCAAACTTTTTTAACAAATAAAAAACTGAAAAGTGGGGCGTGCAATATTATTCGGCCCCTTTACTTTCAATGCAGCAAACTGACTCCAGAAGTTCAGTGAGGATCTCTGAATGATCCAATGTTGTCCCAAATGACTGATGATGATAAATAGAATCCACCTGTGTGTAATCAAGTCTCCGTATAAATGCACCTGCTCTGTGATAGTCTCAGGGTTCTGTTCCAAGTGCAGAGAGCATCATGAAGACCAAGGAACACACCAGGCAGGTCCGAGATACTGTTGTGGAGAAGTTTAAAGCTGGATTTGGATAAAAAAAGATTTCCCAAGCTTTAAACATCTCAAGGAGCACTGTGCAAGCAATCATATTGAAATGGAAGGAGTATCAGACCACTGCAAATCTACCAAGACCCGGCCGTCCCTCTAAACTTTCATCTCAAACAAGGAGAAGACTGATCAGAGATGCAGCCAAGAGGCCCATGATCACTCTGGATGAACTGCAGAGATCTACAGCTGAGGTGGGAGAGTCTGTCCATAGGACAACAATCAGTCGTACACTGCACAAATCTGGCCTTTATGGAAGAGTGGCAAGAAGAAAGGCATTTCTCAAAGATATCCATAAAACGTCTCGTTTAAAGTTTGTCACAAGCCACCTGGGAGACACACCAAACATGTGGAAGAAGGTGCTCTGGTCAGATGAAACCAAAACCGAACTGTTTGGCCACAATGCAAAACGACATGTTTGGCGTAAAAGCAACACAGCTCATCACCCTGAACACACCATCCCCACTGTCAAACATGGTGGTGGCAGCATCATGGTTTGGGCCTGCTTTTCGTCAGCAGGGACAGGGAAGATGGTCAAAATTGATGGGAAGATGGATGGGGCCAAATACAGGAGCATTCTGGAAGAAAACCTGTTGGAGTCTGCAAGAGACCTGAGACTGGGACGGAGATTTATCTTCCAAGATCCAAAACATGAAGCCAAATCTACAATGGAATGGTTCACAAATAAACGTATCCAGGTGTTGGAATGGCCAAGTCAAAGTCCAGACCTGAATCCAATCGAGAATCTGTGGAAAGAGCTGAAGACTGCTGTTCACAAACGCTCTCCATCCAACCTCACTGAGCTCGAGCTGTTTTGCAAGGAAGAATGGGCAAGAATTTCAGTCTCTCGATGTGCAAAACTGATAGAGACATACCCCAAGAGACTTGCAGCTGTAATTGCAGCAAAAGGTGGCGCTACAAAATATTAACGCAAGGGGGCGAATAATATTGCACGCCCCACTTTTCAGTTTTTTATTTGTTAAAAAAGTTTGACACATCCAATAAATTTCATTCCACTTCACAGTTGTGTCCCACTTGTTGTTGATTCTTCACAAAAAATTAAAAATTTATATCTTTATGTTTGAAGCCTGAAATGTGGCAAAAGGTTGAAAAGTTCACGGGGGCCGAATACTTTCGCAAGGCACTGTACCTATATTACACGCAGCAAGGTGTGCATAGGTCAGTAGGTAAAGTAAGTTGTCCAGTAATCTCAAAGTTAGTGGTTTGATCTCCAGTGCTTCCAGTCTGCATGTTGAAATGTACTTGGGCAAAGACACTAAACCCTTCAAGTTTGCTTTGGTGTACCATTGGTAAATGTGTGTGCACATTTTGAGTGCTATGTGGTGGTAATAAAACACCATATAGCACTCATATTCATACATATATGTTTGAATGTGAATGCAAATTGTTGTTTCATTAAACATTTTTGACTAAATATTGAGGAAATGTGGGCAAACTGATTTGTCATGATTTAGTTTTAATTGATTTAAATATTTCAGTTGGTTAGTATGCAGCTAATTTTGACCCAGAACCCTCTAATGTCATGGTCCTAGGATTTCATTTGGGGGTTTTGGATTTCCAGTTAACATAATTGAGTTTGTGCTTTAATTATTCCTGCGTCTAAAGTTTGGATTTTTGTTTGTTTGATTTCTGGATTGCTGTTTTGAAGATTTATCCCATTTCATATTAAAGGTTCACCATTTATTGGAAATTTAGTCTGCCATGCCTGCATTTGGTTCCTCTCCACATTAAATCCTGACAGTTAACTCTGTAAATATTGTGTTGCAGAATTTTGGCATGATCTTGTTTTAGCATTGGCTGTTTGTAGTCTTATGTCTTTTGGTTCTACTTCCTCCTTTGTGACCTTCTCTCTTTCCCCTGTTGTTACTTACTTTCACCTACGTTCCATTCTCCTCCTCTTATTCCTCAGTCAGTTATTTTAGTTTACATAATCTTGTCCCCTGCAAAAGGCTGGTGACCCTACCTCTTGCCCTATGGTAGCTAGAATAGGCTCTAGCTTTCAGACTAGCATGGTCATCGATTACCCTACCTTCCAGAAATAGATTTATATAAAAGAAAAGAACATAGCCACTGTATTAGTGTGTGAAGTACTGTTTCAAAGGCTGTAGTTGTGCTTTTCAACAGTCACAATTGTTCTGACCCAAGGGCTGCATCCATCATTTTATCCAGACCTTGGTTTCAACCCTTTCTAATGATCACAAGTTTTGGGTAACGACTAGACAAATTTAACTGCACATAAAAGTGGTTGGGTTTCTTTTTGCATTTCTTCATACATCCACCAGTTTGTGTATGTATTCTGGACACCCTCAAATAGGACAAGAGAGCAAGGCAGAGGCCAGAGACCCAGAGGTATCACATATCCTCCAGATGACCTGGAAATACCTCAGCACACTCCAATAAGCGATAGAGGGCACAGTGCAGAAGATAGAGCCTTTAAGAAATGTTTGTGCCATCACAACCCAGATCTGGATAATTGGTAGAAAATAGATGGATGATTGTTATTGATCGTCAGTGTTTCTGCTTATCACATACCCCCCGGTCATTTTCCATTGTGAGCCATGAGTGCCAAGAATTCAAACCCTTGCGTAACCTTAAAAACAGCAGCTCCACAAGACACAAGCTGAAACTACACAGGCTGGCACTTCTGAATGAGATTCACTCAAAGCAGTGCTATTCTAATGATTAACCTATTCTGTCCAACAGCAATGAGCTCAGGTGTGTATTTTTGTAGTGTTTCATCTCAAGTTGAACCCCCCCACAGACAGCCATCAATAGGTTCCTAGTATTTCTTTCACATCATTGCAAAAGAACATCAAACACTTGAGTTTCTCAGTATCAGCTCTGAACGCAAATTAAATCAACACATTATTGATCTCAAAAAGAGTTATCTTTGCTCAACTGGCCAGCAGTTAATATCTTGAGAACTGTTAATGTCATGGTCTTTCTCTCTGACACACACACACACACACACACACACACACACACACACACACACACACACACACACACACACACACACACACACACACACACACACACACACACACACAATTCTCTATCTTTCTCTCTCCTCTATCTGTGTGAATGTGTTTTGAGTGTGTGAGGTTCCCTCACCCTTGTGTTTCAGGGGCGGGACTGGTCTTGGTTCCCGCCTTTCAGCCCACGCACTGGGAGGTAACAAACTCACCTGTTTGTTATCTGGTTTTATCCTCTGGCTACTTAAGGTGGTGGAAAACACTCAGTCTTCACTGGATTGTTGCACTGACCACAGTTAGTGAAGCTGGCTGTCTTGGTTGCTGTGTTGCCCCTCTTTTCTTGCCATGAGTAACTTGTCTTGCCTTCTGTACAGATAACCTTGGTGTTTAGAGAGAGGGAGACTCTTTGTTGGTGAACAGAGACTCTGTGAGAAACAGAGCTGTGGAAATTACCTGCTGGTTTGGAGATCGGGATTTCACTAATGGAATCCCTTGTTTGAACTGTTGCTGTGTTTTTGGTGTTTGATAACAAACTCATTAAACTTTTCAGAGTCCTGCGTTTGAAACCAACCTGCCTGACTGGCCCTGACAGAATGATCCAGCCAACAAATGGACTTTCAGTGACCTCAGGGACTGGATAAACCTTTCCACCAGCTATATAATTTCCCATAATAAAGTCCACACCCCTCATGGGAAAGTATGGGTGCACAGCCACAGGAAATATACCACTTATTCAGTCACTCTAAATCCAAATACGATGTAGTGAAGCTGGCACAAAGCTCAGACTTTGAAGTTTTCTCAGGTGAGTTAGAGAAGAGTGGGAATTTCTAACACAATGATTCCTAGTTGTCATTCAACAAACCAGAACTTATGCTTCAGATAGTTCAAAGATTGCTTTTTTGGTGTGTATTAAGATGGGCACAGGCCACTTTGAAAACGAACCCCAATCTCTCTTGTGCAGACTTCATTTCCAAGTTCAAGAGTGTTTTTGATAAAGGGTCTAACCCTGATGCTACCCACCAACTCTTCCACCTCCTTCTGGCATACTTTTGTGGAATTTTGGATATTGACATAAGAAGCAGGGTGGGAGGAAAATACCCTCTGGGGAGCTTTTCTACATGGCTAGTATGATAAATTAAAAAGTGGATTGACTGAAGAATCTTCCTGCCTCACTTGACTCTTTAATTTCCATGTGAATTAAGATGGATGATTACATGCAGGAACACTGGAGAATAAGAAACTACAGTTCCCAGGGTTCAACAGCTTGGTGGTACAGGAAGAAAGGACACATTGTTGCTTCATGGCTGCTCCGGCCAAAAGACAGAGTGTGACAGTGGCAATGGGGATACTGGTGGGCAAAATAAATGATGTTTCTTCCCAATCCAGACCAATGGTTCCTGCTGAGCTCTCCATAAAACTCTCACACACTCTGCAGAACAAATCAGTCTGTTTTCTTGGTCCTTGGTCAATCCTTGCCCAGTTTACACAATCTTTGTATTGATTGGAGTCAAAATCGTATCTCATACTGGCATATCTGCTGCTACCAAAATTGCCTGAAATCAGGCTGTCCTCTGAAGGACATAGATTCTCATTCACTTCAATCAGAATACCCAGATCGATCCCAGAAATTTATCATGATCTAGCTGAGTTATTCAGAAAAGATCCTCCTCTCTCTCCCACCATACCGACCCTATGACTGCTCCATAGATTTGCTTCCCGGGGCTCCTTTGCCAACTAGACAACTGTATAGCTTAACAAAACCCAAATGGGAGGCCATTGAAAAGTACACAACTGACTCTCGCTGCTGGAATAATCCATCAATCTTCTACTCTTGGTGCAGGTTTCTTCTTTGTGGAAAAGAGAGGCAAGTCTCTCTGTATTGACTTCCGTGGTCTAAATAAGGTCACAATAAAGAACAAATGCCTATTGCCACTGTTATCCTCTGCTTTCAAGCTCTTACAGGGGGCCACTGTTTTCTCCAAACTGGATCTGTGCAACTCTTACCACTTGGTTCAGATTAAGGAGGGAGACGAACAGAAAACTGCCTTGAACAGTCATGTGGGACATTTTGAGTATCTGGTAATGCCCTTCCAACTCATTAACGCACCAGCATTTTTTCAGGCACTCGTCAACAACACCCTCCGCGATTTCCTCAGCCATTTTGTCTTTGTCTATCTCGACAATATCCTGATCTTTTCTAAGTCTTTTTCAGAACACAAATCCCACGTCCGGCAAGTGCTCCAATGACTCCTGGAAAACCAGCTATATGTCAAAGGTGAGAAATGATACTACTAAAATACTATAATTTCTTGGCTTTCTTATTGGAAATGGACATGTTAAAGCAAAACCTCGTAAAGATTCAGGTAGAGGTGGACTGGTCAATTCCTCCCGACTGAAAGCAACTTCAACGTTTCCTAGGCTTTGCTAACTTCTCTTTCATCTGAAATTTTAGTAAAATAGCACTGCCTTCAACAAACGTAACCTCTCCCAAAATTAATTTCCAGTGAAACTCTGCTGCTCAAAAAGCTTTTAACACCCTCAGGGAACGTTTTACATCTGCTCCTGTTCTCATACAATCACGCAACTCAAAACAATGCGTAGCGGAGGTGGACACCTTGGACTCTGGAGTTCTGGGAAGGTAAAATATTTCTTTTTCTCTTGCTGTCTGTCTCCTCCAGAAAGAAAGTATGATGTCAGTGACTTCAAACTGCTTGCAGTACATCTTGCCCTTGAATAGTGGAGGCATTGGCTGGAGGGAGCAGAGCATCCTTTTGTTGCCTGGTTGGATCACAAGAATCTCCAGATCACCAAGAATTTGAATGCTTAAAAGGCCAGATGGGTTTTATTCAATACCAGATTCAACCTAACCCTCACTTACCAAAGAAGAAACCATCAATCCACCATCTCGTGTCATCAATTCCCTGACCTAGGAGATCGAGTTACTGGTCTGGGAAGCTCAATGGGATGAACCAGATCCTGGAAACGAACCACCAAACCATCTCTTCATTCCATCAAAGGTCTGCTCCCAGATAATACATTGGTCTCACAGCACCTTGGATTTTGTCACTGGACTTCCATCTTCCTGCATTACAGTAATCTTAACCATCATCGATAATTTCTTGAAAGCTATCCATTTTGTGGCTCTTCCTAAACTTCATTCAGTTCTTGAAACTGCTCAGTTACTCATGGACCATGTTTTCCAGCTACGTGGCATTCTTGATGACATCATATCTGACTGAAGACCTCAATACACATCCCATGTTTGGAAGGAGTTCTGTGCCATGATTAGAGGTCAGCTTAGTCTCTTTCTGGCTTCCGTCCTCAGAGCAACAGGCAAGCGGGGAAACCAATCACTTCCTTGTGTGAAGCAAACTACAAATACCTAGTACTGAATCAGGAGCTTGAGGCCAGCCTTTGTGTCACTTCTTCAAATCAGTCCACCTGGAGCTCCCAACTATCCTGGATTGAGTACATACATATCTCCATGACCTCCATCTCAACTGTTCTCTCTACATTTGAGTCATTGCTGGGTTACCAGGCTCTGCTCTTTCCAGCTGTGGAAGGTGAGGTATCTTTTCCCTCTGTGCAGCATTACTTATGTCCGCATTGATGTTTATGGAGGTACAATCAACCTGCCCTTCTTAGGACCAAGAAGCAAAACAAACAGCTGGCCAATTGCTATTGGATCTCTGCATCAAGCTACAGTCCAGGTCAAAGTATGGTTATCCACCAAATATATTCCTTTAAGGTCTAAATCCAAGAAACTTGCTCCCAACTATATTGGTCCCTTTGAAATTGAGTCTTTGGTTGACCCTGTCACTGCATGTCTCAAATTACCCAGCAACATGAGGTTTCACAATGCCTTCCGTGTCTCCCAGTCAAAGTCTGTTCTGTCCAGTCCATTGCCCAGACCCGAACTCTTCTTTTGTGTTTGATAATAAACTTGTTAAACTTTTCAGAGTCCTCCATTTGAGTCAAACCTGCCCGAGTGGTCGTCTTGATACCAAGTGCAAAAGCATTTCTGTGCATTGATTGTCTGTGGTTTCAGCTCAGATCAATGACTTCCTGCCTTTTATTTCAAGGCATAATCTTTCAGATGTGATTATTTTATATGGGAGTATTATATTGCAAAATAAGTGCAATGGGATTGCAGTATTTCAGTACAACAATGTATTATATTAAATGTCATATTCAAAATAATAACATGCTCACAGTGACAATGCAAACATGATTATTAGCCCATAGACTATATATGAATGAGGAATGTAGTTTCTGGTTCTGTAAATTGAAGCCAAGTGGAAGCACCTGAATTTGCCAGCAGGGGGCGACACCGCTCACTGCAAAAATAAGTCACATTGTATGGCGGTCCTGATTTATAATTGAGAACATTTTCCTGACGGGTTTAAGTCAGAATTGCTATGTAGTACATAATGCCACAAAAAATACTAATTTTTTAAATTTAGTACTTAATTATGAAGGCATGTCACATCAACAGCCCTGACTGATGGCAAGTTGGTTAATAGCGGGGAAAACCAATCACTTCCTTGTGTGAAGCAAACTACAAATACCTAGTACTGCAGCTGATTTAGCCAGAATGGGGATTTCAACAGCTCTCAGCTTGAGTGTGAAGCTGGCTAATGCTAACATGGTACCGCCAGCTAAAGAAGCAGTTGAAAATCAGACATCCCAGACACTGGTATTGCTCACCAAGGGGAACAGGTGGCCCATAAGCCGTAAGGCTACTGCAGAGGTCTGATTTTCAATTCAAACAAAATGGCAGTGGCCTGAATGCCAACTGTAATGGTTCAAACTAGTAAACCCATGGTGAGGTCACATGCATCTGTACAGAAGATGATTGACAGTGACGTGGTGACTATGGGTGAAAAAAACCCACTGGCGATGCAAAGTGGATGGGTCCAGAGAAACTTTTCTCAACTTTGAAGCAAGCAATCGAAGCTACTGGCAATAATAGAGCAGGATACTGGTGATTGACATATGACCTGGTAGTAAATATAGTAGAGGGTTACTTATAGGCAGCTGTAATCTGGAATGTCCACAAGCGACCAACCTCAGCTTCAAAGCGATGCACGACAAGTGAATTGCTCCCTGTGTGGCTACACCTTTACAGTTTAAGTTCTCGCATCCTAGCATGCTAAAATTCTATTGACAACATGTTGATATTCGCAAGGTTTCATTTCAATAATATAAACCATCTTAGTTTGCTACTTTAGCATGTTAACATTTGCAAGTTACAAGCATTAAGAAAATAAACAGAATGCTAAACATTTGGACAAATCATCTTTCTGCAGTATTTTAGTCGCAACTAAATCATTATACCAGCTGATCTGCCAATATTGCTGACCAACAAGCCACACTGCTGTAAAGTATTCAGGCATGTGTCTTGTATCTTAAAGAAGCATTTTTTTCTAAAGTGGGGTTTAACACAAAACATTGTGAGTCTTACAGTTAACATCACCTATCTGCACTACAGTTATTTCACTGCATTTAAAGGTAAACCAAAACTGAATGAAAACTTTCACCAAAAGATTCCCACATTTTATCAGAAAACTTTAGTGTAGTTGTCCACTACAACCACTGTTGCCGTCTTCTATGTTCTTTTGAAATAATTTGCTATCTGAAAGATGACTTTTATCTAACCTAAGGTCTCTATGTTCATTTATTAAACTGCATCATCTGTCTTCTAGCGACAGGCTAAAAAGTAACACGGATTAAGTGCAAATATTGGACTCAGCGTGCCATCCAATCTGCCCTTACTCACATCTTGTGGTTTCAACTTGATATTACATGAGAGTACAGCCTGCTACTATTTCAACTTCAGCTGATAACTCTATAACCCAATATATTAAACATTAAAAATGGCCACAATCTGGTTAGTCCCAGGGGGTTGGTGTTCATTCAGACACAGTGGGGCACACTTTCCTGTTTACTGTGCTTCATGAAATCTCAGACTGACTTTTTGTTGAAATCAGGAGTGTGTAGGAGCAATATCAACTGTCAGTGGCACTGTTCCTTATGAAAACGGTTTAAATGATTGTCTTTTGTTTGTGGGGTCCAGTAGAAGCTTGGAGCTGTTCAGAAGAGTTTAATTTTGAAGTTAGTCATATTATTTGACCTTGAATCAATGATTTCATACACAACAGAAATACTAGTCTAGATATCATAATCGATACATTTGTTTTCTTTTTATCTAAAACACACACACACACACACACACACACAATAATATTAAAGGTAAAAGAAATATGAACGAAACCATAAGCAACCCAGAGGTTCCTTCTGGCTTGACTGACACCTCCCACTTAAACTACCAAACCAAAAGCTCCGCCTCAGTCTCTATATCTTGTTGAGAACTTGAGGCTATAAAATGAAGGAACTAACTGTAACCAGTACACACTCTTTACTTGGAGTTCCCTTTGTGAACTTCTTAACACTAAAGTCATTCCAGCGCTTTAATCAGTGAGCACACGGAGAGCGATAACGCTGTCGGGGTTTCCTCTCGCTTGCGACCTGAAACTCGAGCTGAACCATGGCAGGAGACGGGTCAGATCAGCGGGCGCTGCAGTATGAACAAACTCTTGTAAGTCTTTGCTCGTCACCACTCTGAACTTTGTTCACTTGTGCCACAGTACGTGCACTTCCCTTGGGGTTGAGAGGGAAGCCACACTGCGCTCGTTTTGCTCGCGAAACTTGTACTAGGTAACAATAACGAGCAACATGTGAGTGTGGTCAAAAGCTGGAATTGAGATGTAATGAATGAAGTGTGGTGCAGTAAGTACGTGCCGAATTAAACTGCGTGCTTGTGTGAATCTGTGAACTTCTTCTGCAGCGTGTATGCCACAGAAAACACGAGACTGAAGTATAAGTTGTCAGATTTTAAACGAAGTTCCGCCCCGGTGCTCTCACGTGAGAGAGCCGAGGTTTGCGGTGTGGGAAGCTGCTGTGACCGGCTAATGTGTCCTTAAGTCCGTAATTGTACGTTATGTTTTGTTGTGAGTTGACACAAGCAACCAAGCACACATTTTCTAAATTGTTGAACAGCAACCACTGACTATCTCCGGCTTCTTGCTTTGCTGCAGCTTTGGAAGTAAAGGTCCAAACATCTGGATTTGGCTATGTCAACAGGCAGCTGTCTATTTACCAGCGTATAAGACTTCAGCCAAACTCCAGTGTACAAAAACAAAACAAACAAACAAACAAAAAAACGTAATAATCTGCCGCAGTGAGGGAGTACGTGCGTGTTGTTATAATGGCATATAAGAATGTTACTTTAGGGTAGGGTTTAATGTGAAATGAGCTTATGAATTCGGCATTCAGTTTGCAGTACTGTCTGTATCAAAATTGCTGCCATTTCCAACTGATTAGCCCTCCCATACACACGCTCCTTGTCCTTTAATTATTTTTTATTTTTTTTTAGCTATATAGTTACATTTTGCTTTGAAAGGTATGTCTGATGGCCAGTGTGTAATGAATCTCACTGGACAGCTTTATTTTGAAATTTAAACAGCTTAATAATGCAAACACAATTTGTTAAATAAATGAAACGCCTATGCTTCAGGTAAACACAGATGTAAATGTCAGGAGATCAGTATGTGTATGCAGTCATCAGACAATGGATCAATTCATTGTTGATTAGCAGCTTGGGTGCTGAGCCAACCTGCTGTGTAAATGTGCATGCATAATGTGTTGCAAGATGAGATGCAGCTGGCAGCTGTGCAAGTGTCCAGAGCAACTCCCACATCTGGGTCACCAGTGTGTGAGCTGTGACTGTAGTTTAGAAGTTACCATAGGCCCTCTTCTTTGTCTTGCTTTATGTTACGCCATGAACAGGCAGTTGTTGCAATTCATAGAAAGTCTGCATGCAGCTTTGGATGACTGGTATTAGACCTGATTTATACAGCAGGGGGCTCCCATACATTTTAATGCCACAGGCCCTCAAATGGATAGAGATGAGGGCCTGCAGGCGCCCGGTCTTCATGAGGACTAAGGTCTTTTAATTGGTAACTTAGAGCACACCCCTCAGAATCATTACAGGGTGGGTTTTAAGATGAGAGTCCCCCTCCTGGGTGTGTGTGTGTGTGTGTGTGTGTGTGTGTGTATGCACTTGCACATCTAGTTGAACTTTTCCTGACAAAAGTTTGGTCAAGCCTAAAGAGACGGCTGTTTGAAGAGACTCATCATACAGGCCAACTGGGTCCATTCAGTGGCACTGAGGCTTTAAATTAAGAGGAGCCACAACTGTAACACTTGTTTGGGCCTCTGTTTCCTTTTCTTGAAGTTTCTCTGCACACACACACACAGACACACTCAGCTCTCCCCACCCTGCCTCTGTTAATCTGTGTGTGTTTGTGTGAGAGATTACACAACTTGCAACCTGCTGATTCAGCGCTGGACACTCTGTCACTCTGGCAGGGTCTCGTGCCCGGTCCTTCAGCTCTCAGAAGGAAAGAAAGAGGGGAAAAAAAAAAAAGCATTCGGACCACCTTCTTT
The DNA here is from genome assembly GCA_024447675.2 of Pterophyllum scalare. Taxonomy (NCBI): domain Eukaryota; kingdom Metazoa; phylum Chordata; class Actinopteri; order Cichliformes; family Cichlidae; genus Pterophyllum; species Pterophyllum scalare. The sequence goes on along the minus strand of JAMQGT020012371.1, from coordinate 14,758 downwards.
GTTAATCTCCACCGTGTTCGGATGATTGGTAAAAGGAATAAAAATTGTGAAATGGATTCAAGCAAAAATAGCTCCTGTGTGAGAATAACCTCTTTTAACATAAATGAGTTCTCTCTGTGCCCCCGATCCCCTCACCGTGGGTTGTAGTAACATGGTGTCTTTGTGCAATATTGGCAGTCATGGTGGTTGTGTGGGTTTTGTTGTGGGCAGTGGATGCTCAAAGAGGCCAGTGTAGTTTGGCTGTTGGAAAGGCTGAAAGGCTGGCTGTATAGAAACACTGGCAGGGCTGGGAGTGCAGAGCACTTGCAAAGAGAAAACCCCCCCAAAAAAACAGCCTCGACATATTGTTGGCGAACATCAGACTAATGCATCAATTTGTACTTGTAGCTGATTTTAAGCTGATTCTACAAGACCCTGCAGTCACATTTGTGCTTGTTTGAATAGTATATGATGTAATTCTGGTGTATATGGTTACATAAATCAACTCATATTATTTGTTTCTGAGTTATTAGCAATTATTAGCAGGTTGATATTTGCAAATAATTAACTGAATGACCAAGAGAATTAATCATTAAACAAATGAAGTTGTAAAAACACACAAAGGCACTTCTTTGATGGCAATTGCAGATTGGCAGTGTTTTAAAAAATTTTTTTTTGTTTTATTGTAGCTTAAATGTAAGGCTTTAATAGATCTTATACAGTGGTGTGAGCCTATCAGATGTGAGAGGCCAGTACTGACGTTTTACACGGCATGGCCAAAGCTATCCTGAGCAATAAAATGAAACACTGTATGCCGATATTGCTCCAATTTAATTGCAAAACTGTGAAAGTATGTAATAATTAACAGAATCATCACATTGGTGCCAAATATGGAGTGCAGATGATGTATGAGCTTCTTAAAGGAGGATTAGCACAATCAGTTTACTCTTCGCGAGCAATGCTGATTATAGTTATGAAAAGTGTTGTAATTCTTCTGTGACTATAAAGGGAGTGTCCAAAAATGACCCTGAACAAAGGACATAATGGACAGGTGTGTGCCACAAACTGGAAAGGGAGTGAGTGGCAACAAATGACACCATCACGTTGTATTATGAGAGATGTAAGATTCAAAATATTTTAATTTTTATTATAGTTAATTTTTTTTTTAATCAACCCTCTGAGGCCTAAATACTGATTACTTATTCTTTGTAGTCTGGGCAATCGGGGGACTGAAAAAAACTTTTTATCTGAAACAAATGTTTCAGATAAAATCTGTTCCAAAAAAATTTTTTTTTCCTTCTTTCTCCAGAAGATAGGTGTAGGTTTAGCATTAATAATTTCTTCTCATCGCTGATGTCTCAGACCTCACATAGGGTTAAATTTGTCCAAGTGACAGTGAAAAATCTACGCATTAGATAACACATTTTTACTATCGGAGGAAAACGATAAAATCAGCAGGAGCTTATCTTATCATTTGAAACATGTGAAAGTGGTCTAGTGCTGGCACGGTGCTGTGCTTTGAATCTTAGATGGACAGTCTCCTTGCAGGTGGCTCACTTTGTGCATGCGTCTGTAAAACTTATATTTACGAGGCTCTTTTTTTTTTTTTGTATTTCTTTATTGCATGCTGTTAGGAGTGTTGCATATAGCATGCTTTGTCGTGGAACTAAAACTGTTTTCTGATACTCCCTGAAAATATATTTTTAAATAACTAAATTTAAAATCATAAATTGCAGTGAGTGGTCTACTAATTGCTTGAACCACTAACTAGTATTTCACTATGAATGCTAAGGGTCCAGGGATAGAATGTGAGTTCAAAATCATGTAAAGCAGGAAAAATTATAGATACATTTTCTGTGGATTTTCAAAAACGTCTGTCTATTTTGGAGCTACTGTAAAATGTTGGACGGGTACACTACAGCACAGAATTTGGGAAAGTCTGACCAGAAGGTGCAGCGTCTCACCCTGAGGCTCTAGTGCCGAAAAAGGTTTTCACTGTCCATCAGCAGCATTGAATTAGGCAACTTTCCCCACAAAGTGATTGATTAGAGTGTGCAGTATGTATGTGAATGTGCGGCATTGTTCTGTTGGTTGTTAGAGTCCTGACTTTGACAGCCAGTTGATCACCACCTTTGCTTTTTTTTTTTATCTTGCTCACTGACTTTGATGGCTTGCTATATCAGTGGAGTAAGGTGACATTGTGTGTCTGGAGGCTTACGACAGCTATTCCAGAACCCGTGATGGTGCTAGTGCTGCTTGTTTTGGTTGACCTGAGAGAGGTTCAGTAATTCAGAAAAGTGAGGCCTGATTTAGACTTCTGCGCTGAATCTTTGTATAGCTACAACATAACCCACGTAAGTGTTGGACGTTGGTGCCGTCATTTATGCTTGTGTGTGGTGCATTATGCATTAATTACCTTGTGGTCATGTCCTGGTGTTTTATATGCGGTGTATATGAAATAGAAAAAATGAATAAAATGCTGGGCCTTTTTCTCTCCTGGGTCCTCGCTCTTTGTAAACATGGTACAATGGCAAATATATTTGCCCCTCAAGTTTTTCCACTTCTTTGTTCATTCCCTCACATTCATTCTGATAGTTTCAGCAATCTTCCTCCAGGGACTTGCTGACATTTGTGAGTCTTTGTATTGATGCTATGATTATTATTCTCTATTGAGATGATGATTGTTATTCTCTCACTGATAAATTCAAACACTGCAGTGAAAAAGTAGCCACAAATGCTTAGGAGGAATAGACAGTATGGAAGAGGCCAATCCCAATAGCTGTGGGCTGCGTTGACACGATGTGTAGTTACATTTCTAGGGAGGAGGTTCAATCAGAACTGCACAGGTTATTTCATGGGAACGGAAGTTATGGCCAGGCAATGGTGGGGAATGTGCTACCATTATTATAATGACTGAAGGCTCTTTGAAAATGAGGAAGTGAAACTGCCAGCTAAAGAAGTATGGAGACTTCATAATTTGCGAGTGCATTTCCTTGTGTTTGTGGGGGTGGCTGTGTGGGTTGTGTCCATTTGTCTTGCTGTGACACAGTATCGTTTGTAACCTCGTGTCTTTCCCTTTGCTGTGGCAATTAGGCTTTTTGTTTGAAGCCTCCTTCCCAGCATTCATAGTGGAAATTTCCCTTTACTTGGTCTCACTCCACTTCATTATGCCTTGTAGGTGAAGTCTTTGTTGTGTTTTGTTTTTTTAAAACAAGACAGGTCAACAACTCCTTGACCCCTGCTTTTGAGTGTGTGGAGAAAGGGCTGTTTACATAACCTAAACTGGCTCTAGCTGCAGATACGCATCAAAAGCCTCAAACAAGTTTTCTCTTTCTGTCACAAAAAATCAAGCATTTAGTTTCTTTTCTCCTTGCCAAACTGATGTGTCCACCTGTGTTTGCTTGCTGCACAAACAGCCGTCATAGAGTTACCTCACGGTGCGGAGGGCTCCTGAGGACAAGCATTTTCACAAAATTCTTAAACCTGTTAGTGATGAAACTGCTCACAATAACAGTGAATTTGGCAAACACTTCAGAACCCGGGACAAATGTCGACCAGGCATTTTAGGTAAAAACCAAAGGTGGGATGTGTTTGTTTGACTTGCTCTTTGTTTTAAGATGCTGATTATTAATCACCCAGAGATGGAGAAAGGGACTGAGGATAAGCTCGATGGGCCATTAGATTAAAAGGATGAGACCGTTTTTAGTGTCGAGGCCTGTCTCTTGATTAGTGCCACACAATTATTTCTTACCCCTCTTGAGTCCTTAACAAATATGGATTTGAGAAGAGACTGCAAACAGATCTAAGGCAAATAGACGACTCTGAACAGCGCTGATAAGAAGCAGTTGGGGTAATGCCAATTTAAAAAAAAAAGAAGAAGATGATAACAAATACAAAACACAAAGCACAGCAAACTGTGCTGCAAACAGTGGTATGAGACTGACCATAATGAGATGACAGGAACACTGCTCTCAAGCGAAAAGCAATTAGGAAACCTTGAGTTCTGCCGTGGTACTACACTACTTAACCTTTTTAACTGTGCTTGCCTGTAGTAGTGTATGTGCAGGCTTGGACAGGTCCAGTTTAGTCTGTAGTGAACTGTGAACTCTAAAAAAAAAAAAAAAAAAATCCAGTAAAAGTTGTTTAAATTTGCTGCTGCAGTGCAGTTATTCTTTAAAAATTACCCGCCAGAATAAGCAGAACTTTTCTTTGACATACAGGTTATTATTAAAAATAAACTGTGTTTTAATGTTAGGTTTTAAAAACCTAGGTAAGAATAAGGGAGGAATGAATCTTGTACAAAACTGTAGTAACTGTAGTATTTTGTCAGTCACTTGATAATTGACTTAATGGTAGTAAAGTATAAATTAAGGACAGCAGGAGAACACAGAGGGAAGAAGTATGACAATCATGATGTGGAGCACAGCAACAGACCAGTGTGCGACGCCGCTACAGCAATTAGCTTGGGACTGTGCAGTGCAAGTTACAGCAAAAAAAAAAAAAAAATCCATTGTTGAACAATAGTGCAAATATTTAGCTTAGCGACAGGCTTTGTAGAGCCTTTTTCCCCCTTTCTACTACCCACCACGATACTATTATTTTACTGTTGCTTCTTGCAAGTGAATGCCTTCACTCGTGTAACCTGAATTCACATTCTCATCTTTCTTAATGTCTGACAACATATCAGCGTTGTCAGATTCCCCTAACCTGTGCACTACAATATTTTTGGAATGCTGCTTTATTCAATGCTTTACAGTCACTCTGAATGCCAGCACTGGCCAAATGTAATTCATTGCTACAGGAGTCTCGGTCATGGTGGACCCTCACTAGCAAAACCTTATTAATGCTGTTCTCGGTCACACTGGAAAATACTTCACACATCCACAACAATCAGTCTAAACACACAATTGCTAAACTTCAAAATTTCTAAATGAATGTGGAAGGTGAAGTAATGCAGTATAGACACTATGGTAAAATCCCTGTACAGCAGTACCTGGAGACTAAGACTACTTCTGTTTCATACGGAGGCTGGGCGAAAGGGGCTGGATCAAAGAGCACTTTCAGGAGCATTTTTCTCTAGTATCAAAGTTACTGTGTATTTTAAGAATCATCCATCATCATACATCAATTCATCAACCCAGTACACTTTATTCTTATTAAAACTGTGCCTTTAAATGGGAAGTGATCAAATGGAATATATTTGCTCATACCTGTTTGAAAGCTGGTTGTTACCCAGTTGAACTGACATGAATTTCTGGATTGTGTATTACAGTAAATTAAAGTAAAAAAACTGATATTGAGCTTTTTACTGTAAGCAACTGCAGCAGATGTTTCCTTGCTTTGACTCTTAAAACCTGCATGAAAACACTGTCAGTCACAACAGCAGAATGATAGGTCATACTCAAAATAAAGGTTACTTAATAAAATGCCAAAGATTATATTCATATAGTACACTATGGTAAAGGGTAATTAATTTCCTTCTTTTTCTTGAAGGAGGGAAGAAGTCACGAGTTCATTGCATATGGCTGCAGTAATTTTGGTTGTGCTGCGGTCTCCAAGCAGTGTTTTCCCGAGGATGACCATAGCATTATATTAACTTCAGAGATGAGCTACAATTTACTCACTTGTTTGAGCATGCTGTACTTAAATAGAATAAGTTTAAAGAACTTAATACAGCAAAGTAAAATGAATTTTAAGTACACAGAACTATGAACTTCAAATTTTAGCAAAATTTAGAATTGAACAATTCAGAAAATGCCACAATAAATCATCTAGATTCATTTTAGTTACATTATTAGGAGAGAAATCCACAATCAGGAACACTAAATGAACAATGTGACTGGGAGTCATTAATCACTACAGGAGTCTGTTATGTTGACCTATAACTAGCTAAACCTTTACAGTGTTCTTGGCTACTAAATACTGTAAACATTATCGCACATCCTCAAGAACTAAAGTCACAACACAACTGAAAAGATGATCACAACACTGCTAAATTAAGGGTTTAAGGTTAAACGTTAGTAGTGCTATGAGTCGTGTTTGCCTTTGCAGTAGTTCTTCTCACTTAAAAAGAAAACAAGCAAAACAAAAACCCATCAGCTACAAATTATTAAATGAAACGATATGCATGAGTTGCATTTTGCAAGGTGTTTGCATTGACAATGTACTTAAGGTTGAAAATGGTGTAACACTGTTTTTAGAGGGAAATAATTGTGTAATTTGTCAAATTAACTTTAGTAAAAAAAACTAAACTCTAGAGCCTGATCATCAATAGTAAGACTGCTTTTATATTAAAGATGATTATGGAATTTTGGAAATTGTAGTTGTTATTTCTCATTTTGGTCAAATGATTTACAGAGGGTATTTATCAGGTCTAAGGAAATCACTAGTTACTCAATTCAATTCAATTCAATTTGTATAATGCCAAATCACAACAGTCGCCTCAAGGCACTTTGTATTGTAGGTAAACACCCTACAATAATACAGAGAAAACCCAACAGTCAAAAAAAGTATAAACAGAGTAAATAAGGTGAATGAAGAAAAAAAAAAAACATCATGGGAACCCCCCAGCAAGGGTTCAGGGTCACCTGATCCAGCCCTAACTATAAGCTTTATCATAAAGGAAAGTTTTAAGCCTAATCTTAAAAATAGAGAGGGTGTCTGTCTCCCGAATCCAAGCTGGGAGCTGGTTCCACAGAAGAGGGACCTGAAAGCTGAAGGCTTTGCCTCCCATTCTACTCTTAAGTATCCTAGGAACCACAAGTAAGCCAGCAGTCTGAGAGCAAAGTGCTCTATTGGGGTGATGTGGTACTATCAGGTAGTGGTGGGCTGATCAATCCAAATATCAATAATATCGATACAAATGTTGGTATTGATATTGAACAATACCAGTGTAATGAGATCGATATTTTAGCTTTAGTTTCTCTCCTGTATGCAGTGCTGCGGTTTCATCAAAGATGAGAACTGTCTAAGTGTCGCTCCTGTCACAGCACAGAGCAGGCACACTCCTCCCCTCCCCACAGTGTTTTGACGTTATACCATCACGTGACAAGTAGCATATTTTACTTGGGGGGAAAAAGGAATTTGTCAGCAGTCTCAAACTTTCGGCCCACGGTTTGATGTCAAAAATGTAAGACATTTTGGCCTTTTAAGTTACTCTTTTGACATTTCACTTTCCCCTCCAATTAAGAGGAGCTAGCGAAATGTCAATAGTAATTTAAAGGTCCAGAAGTAGGGGGCGGGGCCAGAAGTGTAAATATTTTATAACATTTACACATGTGGAGTGATAATTTTGTAAAGCTTGTTTATTTAAGAAATAAATCCAGAAAATTAGTGAATGAAGGGGTATTTTTTATTACATTTTTTATTATACTTTCTGAACACTTTACCTGGAAAAAAAAGTTTTAATTTTTTCTTGAGCGATCATTTTGTACACTTTATTTAAGAAAAAAAATCCAGACATCACAATGTATGGGAAAATTTTTTTGTTATTGTTCTAATGTTTCAGGACAAAAACTTTAATTTTGATAAATTATTTTCTATTTACCTATAAACTTTGCCCAATTTTATCCTATCTAATTAATGATCCAAAGGGGAAAAAAATTACAAAACACTTAAACTTCATGAAAAATTTTCATAATTATTAAAAAGTATCATTGTCGTTGTCAGTATCAACGATACTGGCCCTGTATTTACTTGGTATTGTATTGATACCAAATCTTGAAGTATCGCACACCACTACTATAAGGTCTTCAAGATAAGATGGGGCCTGATTATTCAAGACCTTGTATGTGAGAAGAAGGATTTTAAATTATATTCTAGATTTAAAAGGGAGCCAGTGAAGAGAAGCCAATATGGGAAAAATATGCTCTCTCTTTCTAGTTCCTGTCAGTACTCTGGTTGCAGCATTTTGAATCAGGTGAAGGCTTTTCAAGGAGTTTTTAGGACACCTGATAGTAATGAATTATAATAATCCAGTAAGTAGTAATAAATGCATGAATTAGCTTTTCAGCATCAGTCTGAGAAAGAAAATGTAGAAATATTGCACAAATGCAAAAAAGTGGTCCCACATATTTGTTTAATATGTGCACTGAAGGACATATCCTGGTCAAAAATGACTCCAAGATATTTCAGTGTTACTGGAGGCCAAGGTAATGCCACCCAGAGTGAGTATCTGGTTCGACACCATGTTTCTAAAATTTGTGAGGCCGTGCACAAGAACTTCAGTTTTATCTGAATTTAGAAGCAGGAAATTAAAGGTCATCCAGGCCTTTATGTCTTTACGATATTCCTGCAGTTTAACTAATTCATTTGTGTCATTTGGCTTCATGGATAGATAATGCTGAGTATCATCTGCATAACAATGAGAATTTATGTAAGGCTTTCTAATAATACTGCCTAAGGGAAGCATGTACAATGTAAATAAAATTGGTCCTAGCACTGTGGAACTCCATAATTAATTTTTGTGTGAAGAAGACTCCCCATTTTCATGAACAAATCGAAGTCTATTAATTCAATTCAATTCAATTTTATTTATATAGCGCCAAATCACAACAAACAGTCGCCTCAAGGCGTATTGTGGGTAAAGACCCTACAATAACACAGAGAAAACCCAACAGTCAAAACGACCCCCTAAGAGCAAGCACTTGGCGACGGTGGGAAGGAAAAACTCCCTTTTAACAGGAAGAAACCTCCAGCAGAACCAGGCTCAGGGAGGGGCAGTCATCTGCTGCGACCAGTTGGGGCTGAGGGGAGAGAGACAGGACAAAAGACATGCTGTGGAAGAGAGGCAGAGATTAATAATAATGATTAAATACAGAGTGAAGTATAAACAAGTAAATAAAGGTGAATGAGAAGAAACGGTGCATTATGGGACCCCCCCTCAGCAGCCTATGCCTATAGCAGCATAACTAAGGGGTGGTTCAGGGTCATCTAATCCAGCCCTAACTATAAGCTTGATCAAAAAGTAAAGTTTTAAGCCTAATCTTGAAAATAGAGATAAATTTAGATAAATATGATTTTTAAAAAATAAAATGCAAAATAAAATAATAAAAAGATAAGTATGATTTAAACCACTGCAGTGCAGTACCTTTAATACCTATGGCATGCTCTAATCTCTGTAATAAAATGTTATTGTCAACAAATGATTTGTTATGGTCAACAGTATCAAAAGCTGCACTGTGTATTTGTTGTGTGTATGTAAGGAACAAATATCAAAGTCCATCATGGTTTATTGTTAGATGATTTATATGCAGGAAATGGTGTTTAATTTTCTTTGTACTCCAACCAAGTGCCTGCACAACTGTTAAATGTGCACCTTTGAATGAGTTCCAGAAATCTTCCTTTCAAGCTGTCACACTGTCTCATTTGCCAATAATCACCATGAACTGAATGGACTCATGGTTCCTCTTTCTGAACTTGGTGGGTTCAAGAAAGCAATAAGTCTGACTTTGGTACTGGATCGTGGCACGCATCTCAAAGCGACTGAGCTGGATTATTTTTAGCGTTGACACATCAGTGGATGTTCAGTCCACTATCAGCTGAGTGTGACTGTGTGTTTGTTTGCTGGGAGATTTTTCCATGTCTGGAGCTGCTGTTACTTTAAACACCTTTTTGATAAAGGAAATCTTGTTGACGTATCAACTCTGTGTAATGAAAAAGAGCCCAGACTTCTTCACCTTGTGAAGTCTACCCCACAACACCCAACCCCGTTTGATGTTTGGCTTCTGAAAGTTTCTCACCTAAATACTGCACTTAAACTCATTCCAAAAGAAACCCTTTTTTGGTGTTCATATAGTTGGGGTTACTTCTCATCATCAATGCTGACTTTAGAAGTCAAAGTTTTAAACAGTCACAACAGTATTTATTTATTTATTTATTTTAAAGCCCTTTGTGTAAATGATATGTCTAGACTGTGCTTGTGATTCTTTAACCACAGCAGCATGTCTTGTGTGTTTACAAGGCTCTGAATGTGTATCTTGTCTTTGATGTGACAGAGCTTCATGAATCAATAAACATGTGATAAATGGGATAAGGTTAAAAAAAAAAAACTAAAGTCATGATAAACTAATATCATATTCAGCCCTAATGTGTTTTACCTTGAATTGTAGGGCACCTTTTTCTGTTTTTGGTCTTTGTTTTGTCATATTATTTGCACCCCTGAGTAATGGTTCAATTATACTGTACCTCTGTATCTAAGTGCCATACCAGTTGTTTTGACAACAAATTGTATTGATGATGAGTCTGGGAATATTGTTGAATATTGTCCCTCCAGGGTTTAGTCATTCATTTCATTTAAAGAAAGAAGGTGGTGGGGACAAACTACAAACACACTGGAATACCTTTCCCAACTCAGATGATTTTGATTAGTACTGCATTCCATTTTCAAGATCAGTGCTTCAAGTGTTCAAGTTGGATAACATCTAGTTAGGTTTGCATTAGAAATAGAAGTAACAAACTATACTTGTTCGATGAAAAGTTCGGCTAATTGAATTAGTAAAGTTAACTTTAATGCTAATGGCTCTGTGAAGCAGCATGTAATGAATTTTGGCATCAGCTGAAAGAGATGGAAAGGACAATGAGGAAAAAAAAGAAGCCCCATAAGATCATGCTGCTGTTGTTGCCCCCCCCCCTTGCCTCGTGCTCAGCATTTCCCTTAAGCTGTTCTAAATCACAGCCTCTTTAGTTCTATTGCTTTATTATTTGTTTTTGTTTCCTTCATTGCCAGTGGAATCTTCCAAAAGCTGCCCAATCAGAACAGAGCGGGCTTAGGAATGGGGCCTTGAAGAGCTAAAACCTGAGGGGTTTCACAAAGGGCCAATTTAAGATAAATGAGGGCTTTATTAAATTGTAAATCATGCACCAGCAGAGCCTAGTTGTTAAAAATGTAGACATGACAAAGTCTACAGGTTTGTTCCGAGGCTCAGCATGGCTCAAACCAAGGTCGGCTGCTTTATGGTTAGTAGTTAGTTAGTATGTTTCTGATGAGCCTGTTATGCAAGTGTAACAGCCCTATATCACAGTAGACTTTAAAATAAACCAAGACTATTTATTTGCCTAAACTTTAATGCAAGTGTTTGATTATTGGTGTTTTAAGAGGCCTTTCAAACACAGCACTCCTGTGTGCCTGTTTCCTGTGAAATCAGTGTACTGTACAGAATCAAATCATCCTCCCAGAATTACAGTAGCTCTCCCCCACTCAGCTGCCTGATGTCTAATTGCTGTTAGTTTGCAGTCGATGGAGTGTAATTAAACAGATGCTTGGCAGTGTTTAGCCCCTGATGAAGTTGATCAGCACTGCTCTTGGCAGCAGAGACACAGCAGTCCCCGCACTGATAAATTGGAAGGAAAGATGGAAAGTTCTTTGTTGTACCAGCAGGCAACACAGAACACACACACACACACGCGAGCCATGGTATGCCACACATACTGTTCTCACTAATAGGCACTTGGTCTTTTGCTTACATGCAACGCTTTAAACGACAGACGTGCAGTAAGATGTGAGCACATTAAGACCCTCGTGCACAGTGCACAGCCCACCTGTTTCTACCGTCACTGAGCCATAATATCTGGTGCCATTCATCATGTGGCTGTGCTGAAGAGGTGAATTGTTGCTAACAATGCACAGCATTCTAAGCAGCTCACTCTCTGGGCAGCATTTACTTTTAAGGGAACAGTATTGTATTTTGTAAATATAAATTTTTGTTTTCTTTGTGCTTTTTAAATGTACTTTAAGAAAGTCTGTAGTGCAGTTAAAATCAAATAAGGGTAGCATGACGCATGCTTGCTTTGATTACACAAACACTATGTATAATACTACCACTAAATAATAATAATAATAATAATAGGTATTGATTTGTAAATAACTGAGTAGGAAGCTCATCCTCTTTCTCTTGACAATACTTTCTTTAAAGATGCAACACATTTTGGGGTCAACTTGGAAGAAGGGCAGATATGAAATGTAAAAAGTGAGATCAAAGGTCAAATGTGAACATGATATCTGGTTGCAAACTATAATGTTATATCTAGAATCCCCACATACAAGTTCCTTTTCCTAAATGCTGCCAATACAAACACAGGAAGTAAAATTTTAAGCATAGTTTTAAAGATAAAGAAATTTTTATGTCTGACCTTATTTGACACTAAAGAGGTCAGAGGTCCAAAGTAACCTGATATTTAGAATGCCCACATATCATTCCCTATGTGCCTATATGTTGTGAATACAAACAATGGCAGTAAGAACCAGATGCTCTAGCTCGCATTATTATCACTTTCACCTTCCGATTAATCTATTGACCTTGAAGCAGAGGTCAGAAGTCAAATGTGACATATTTTAAATCTTTATATGGTACTTTACATATGTCGACAATACACGCCACACTTTTGTCTATTTTCAACCAATAAATCATTAAGATGACCTTGAAGACCTAATTTTAACAATTTTAATGGGTTGTTAAATTGACCCCCACTCTGCATCCCTACAAAGTTTTATCAAAATTCATTCAAAACTTTTCAAGCTGTCATGTTGTCAGACAGAAAGACAAACATGCAAATAATAACAAAAACATAACCTCCTTGGCTGAGGCAATTACTCTGCCTTCACTTCATTATTTGTTTTTTTTTCTGGTAAGTACAAAAGTCCACATGAAGATGAATACCTTCAGTATAAAAGTCCAAGGAGCCAGACTTTTGGACATTGAGTTTGGACATTGGCTGCTTTTTTTAATCATTTTCAGTTCAGTCCTTGCACCTGACTATTTTCAGAAGAATGTTTCTTTGTTCGTTAAGACACTTAACATCGGCCTATGAGTCATTCAGGCATAAAGAAGGCACCTAACTCAAACAATCAGTGCTGTGTCTACACATAACAGTTTAGCAAACAAGCAGTTTGAACCAATTCTAGATTTCTATCTTTAGGCACTCTGTTACTAGCAGCCTGGTTCAAAAACACATCATTTTTTCCCATATGTTTAAATTGGTCCATGAAAAATGCCAAAGGGAAAAAAGAATGCCAAAGAAATTGTATTTATTTATTTTTACCAACGAGGTGATCCCAAAGAGCTTTTAACTAAAAATTGGTATACTTTAAGCTTTCGCAATAGTGGCCCCCAGACTCCCTCTGAGCTTGAGATCTGTGGACTTGGTGGTCTCTTTCAAAAAATGGCTAAAAACTTGATCAGTATCTGATCATACTCCTTAAGAAATAGGACAAAAAAAAATCCAGCAAAGACCTGACACAGGACCTGAGAGATGCAGCTGGCCCTTCAGTTAATTCATCTAATGTTGACTGAAGCCTCATCAGAAATTGTCTCAGTGGAAGGGTGGCTGTCAAGAAGCCATGCTTCAGGAAAGGACACAAAGAGAAAGGAACAGCAAAATTTTTCAGTATGATAATGATCCCAAACACACTGCTAATGCAGTTAGAGCATACCTGGTTAGGAAAACACACAGTGCAACAGTGTCAGTCATAGATTGGTCTTCCCAGAGCATAGGCCTCAACATTATTGAAGAAGAATTGTACAACTCTGTTTTCCCCTTTTTAGACTGTTTTTCCATGTTTGTTTGTGTGTTTCAGTAAATTGCTGCACGACTTTCCCATTTTCCTTGCAAAACCTACAGAATTGAGGGGTGTCTTAAGGCCCCTCACAGCACTGTGTGATAATATAAGCCTGTTAATTGATATCTAGCCTGGATAGATTTAGCATAGCATATGCTTCATTGTCTAAATAGGAATTGATGTGTGTGTGTGTGTGTGTGTGTGTGTGTGTGTGTGTGTGTGTGTGTGTGTGTATTACATACATGGAGAACCAGCAGCAGACTGCACACAGAGAGAATAGGTTCTCACACATGCACTAATCAAACAGACTGACGTTAAGATAAAATAATGGTGAAGAAATATAACGCTGTGTGCTTATTTATTTTTTAGACAGTGTAATGAGTTTCTAAGTAGATACTCCACATTATATACTGATGGGCTGATAATTAAAAAAAAATTACAATATTAATGAGGTGCAAACATGTTGTCTAAAGGGATATGGTTGGCAGTTTTTTGTTGTGCCTTATAGGATGTTGCTCTTCATCTGCAACTATCAATGACTTTTTTGTTCTTTCTTATTTTTATTATTCAAATTACAAAACAAGCAGTTTTTAAATCAATGTTGAACACAATAGGTAAAGAAAATAATCCAACAAACAACCACAATAATCACAGTGGTGGCAACAAAAGCTTGGTGCATATACAGTAGATGAAATGCAAAACAAAATTATAACAGTGATTGAATCTGGTATACCAAATGTGTGTTAATGATAGGAGAAAATTAGATAAGTAAATGAATAGCTATTAAAAAAAAAAATTCCATTATTGTATTACTAACGATAATAGAAACAATTATGAGCTGGGTTAAATTTGACCAATGTTAAATTCCTATAAAATATTTTCCTGTTTCCTTGTTCTGCTCTGCTCTTGTTCAATGGACACAAAGAAACCTTCATTATTTAAAAACTCAGCTTAAGTATTTTGAAACTGTTTTTTACTTTTTAATCTTTGAACATTTTAGCCAAAGCAAAGCTAATGATGGAAACTTATTGATCCCGCGAGGGAAATTATTTTGTTACAACAGCAAGAAAATATTACAATCTACAATAACTAACAAGTGAGAGTAGAAGTGCCACTATTCATATACAACAGTGATAAAAACAAAATGAAAAATGAATTTTCCTGGGGAAATTTTTTTTTTTCGCCAGACCTGACCTCTGTAGAGAAATTGAGTTTTTGTACATG
>JAMQGT020012370.1:0-171016 GCA_024447675.2 Pterophyllum scalare | reverse complement strand
GTTCATTCAAACTGGTACCGTGGAATCTGAATGAACAGTTGAAAACGATGCGGTCTTTGTCGTTGTGATTGACCATGTGATGTGGGATATACCATGATTCGCAGCTTTGTTCTTGAAGTAAAGTAAGCCTTCTGATATAGCCTGCATCAAGTAGCTTTTTGATCTCCTTGTTGTAGGAAGCTGCTTTGCTGGAGTCTTTGATAAGGCGACTCTCTGTACCACGCAGGTGACTCATGACTGCTTCCTTTGGAGCACTGATAGGGGGTAGTCCCTCTTTCCACAGTAGAGGAGTGGCGTATCTTTGAACATTGTCGACATCAACTCTGATTGTTTTCTCCTCCAACAGTCTGATGGCTGCATTATCCTGTTTTGATCTTGTGATGAGTTTCTCATTGCGATATGGGAGGATATCCATCTCCCATAGTTTTGACACATGACTGAGAAGATCAGCAGAAGGAGAAGAAGTGTTGATAAGGAGACACTGAGGAGTAGATGACTGATGGAGCAGGACTTTAGCAGGACCTTGAAGGGTCCAGCCAAGACGGGTTTTGAGAGCTGCTGGCCCCCCGGGTGGTCCCAAGTGCACAGGCTCGACTGGAGTGAGAAGGTGGGGATAGTCTGAACCGATGAGAAGCAATGGTTGTGCCTGACTGAAGGAGTGGAGGGGGAGACCCCTGAGGTGACGGTAAGTCTTCTGTAGGGCTTCAACTGGGTGAGAGTGTTTAGCTAGACCAAGTTCTGCTGCTGTGAACGCCCCATGGATACGGAAAACGTTTCTGAGGACAAGTTGAAGATGCTATGGAGAAGGACACCAACTTTCCTGTCACTGTCTTAGTGTCCTGGCGGATAGTTCTGAGGGCTAGGTTTTCACTCTGGCCCATTAAGCTGGAGTTCTTGAGCAGCCTTGTGGAGGATGATTGTGCGCTCAGAACCATCATCAAGTATGGCATAGGTATCCAGTCTGTGTTCGCCATTGTAGAGGATGACTTTAACCATTTTCAGCAAAACACAGCTACTTTGTAGAGCAGGATCTAGATAATAGGTAACTGGTTGTACTGTCTCTGGGTGTGGTTCCTCTGATCTGAGAGTGTGGTGGTTGAATTGACCTCATGTAATATTGCCAGGTGAGTCTGATTGCATTGTTGGCACTTAGCCTTGAGATAGCACTGTGCTGCTCGATGCTTTCTCCCACATCTCCAGCAACGCCTCTCTGTTTTGATCCAAGCTGCCCTTTGCTCTGTGTTAAACTTCTTGAACTCGGTACACTGATTAAAATAGTGTTGGACATCATCACAGTAAGGACAGTATTTCTTGGGTTTCTCCTTTTCCGTCCCAGGTCTGAATGAGGTCAATGATCCAGATTGCTTAGGAGTCGGGTCTGAACCAAGGAGTACTGTAGTAGGACGGGCACTGGATCTCAGTTGTTTAGGCTTGCCTCTCTGGCGCTCGTCTCTAACCGGCCGAAAGTGGGGTGGTTGTGTGTCATCATCCTGGACCCTGACTTCATATTCGAGCCACTTTGAAAAGTGTACCAATGTTGGAATGGGAGTACGGATCGGGTCAATGAACCGTTTGAACTGGGCTCTGAGTTCATGTGGCAACTTTGACAACAGGCGTGCTGTGTGTGACCCGCATTCTAACTCAGTCCTCCCATCCATCCCCAGCTGCTCTAGCATCCCAACAAGAGCTCTGATTTTGAGTGCGAAGAGTCGAAACCCACGGCTATCACCACTCCGGACTGGTGGTTCAGCTTGGACCTCATTTATGCGCTGTAGAGCTAATTTATGAGGCTGCCCATACATCTCAGTGAGGGAGGCCATAGTCTTTGTGAAAGGAGTTGGACTATGGCAGTAAGAGTCTGCTATGAGCAGAGCATCCTCCAGTTTGAGGTGATCAACGAGTATTTGGTATTTGAAGCGCTCTGTAGCGTCTTTAGGCAATATGTTGTCCAATGCGATTCTAAGGCGCGCAAACTGTCGAGGGTCGTCATCAGTGAAGTAGGGAATATGAGGCTTCGGCCCTCTGTATACAGTCTCTATTGAAGGCACCTCTGATGGCAGTGTGCATGGCTCTACATACTGTGGGGTCTTGATGAACCCTGATTCATCAGGCCAAGGATATGACACTGGAGGTGGTGGAGGAGGCAATGGCTCATCATATGGTGAAATAGGAATGGCCTCAGGCCATGGCAAATGCTCTGGCTCAGATGCTCTTTGACTGCCAAAGGGGTTAGGAGTGGATGTTCTTTGAGAACGATAATGTGGCAACGGTGGAGCAGCAGTGTCCTCGAATCCCACAGAATGCCTTTCAGTTGGACAGGGAGGCTGAAGGGGTGTCCTCAGTGAAAGATTGCTCAAAAGATTTTGCATTTCCTGTCTGAGTTGATTATTGTCCTCCCTCATTTCCCGCAGAGCTGATAAGACTTCATCTGAACTAACATGCTGAGGTGCTGATCTGTCTGGAGTTATACGTGGATCAGGAGTGTGAGTGATGGCTCCCTCGGTGGAGTGGCCATAGAGTGTATCTGAGGGGAGTTGACGTCTTGGGCGGGTAACCATGAAGTCGTCTAGATAACGAGGCTGACGAATATCACGCCGAGGACGGGCCATAACTGGACAGGGGAAACTGCGGATCCGGCTCGAAGGACCATATAAAAGAGGTAGAGGTGATGGACAGTATCCAAACTTGTGACCTCTGAAGGACTGTATAAGGCAACTGATTTAAATCCTCAATCGCCCCTGGTTGTCCGGCCAGAACAAAGGAGAGAAGACGTCATTTACACTCATGCCACTCTTTATTATGACTAGGAGAAAGGCTTTGCTTGTGATGAAGTCTGTGCGGTGAAGTCTATGCTTCTGTTTATGGTTAGGTTTATGTTTATGGTTTAGTCTCATGGACGCATAGACATTGATGATACGAGACCCTTCAATGCCCCGAACAGATAGTGCTCCACTGAGATGAAAGGAACAGCGATTCTGGCCACTATTTGAGGATAATGGTCCAGCTGAAGAGAGCGAACTCTGAGCTCCTAAGCCAACACGGGCAGAAACTATTATGGGATGCACTATGAGAAACAAACTATTATGGGATGGTGATGCGTTCAATGAGTCCAGGGGCTAGTGGTTCAGGACCTTGTTAACACTGATGATCCAGAAGTCAGAAAGGAGGCTTTGGTTAAATCCACTGCTACGGATTCCCTCAATGCCACTGATCATCTCATGATTTACTTCTCAGACTGGAGGAAACTCATGGTGTCAGTAACCTGGTTTCTCAGGCTAAAAAGGCATTTGTTGCAGTTCAGTCATCAAAGAAGGGGTCTGAAAGATTCTCATCCACAAGTGGTAGGACAAAAGGCCACAGTAACATCAAAGGTCAACACCCTGACACTCAAAGATCTGATGGAAGCTGAGTTGGTTGTCATATGCTATTGTCAGCAGCAAAGGTTTGGGGATGAAATTTCTTCCTTTGCTATCTGAGAAGAGAACGGTAAGCAGACAAAATTCCATCTACAAGCTGGATCCAATTTTGGAAGCTGCGATGTTAAGGGTTGGAAAGAGATTAAGCAAAGGAGCAATGCCACTGGAGGAAAAACACCCTCTCATCATATCTAAGACTAAGCATATCTCTAGGCTTATCCTCAAGCATATCCATCAGTCAACAGGACACAGTGGATGAAACCATACTTTGTCGGTTCTAAGGAAGAAGTATTGGATTACCAACGCAAATGCGGCTGTGAGGAAAATCATATTTAAATGCAGCTTTTGCAGACCTTCCACTTAGTTGGAGTGGGTTATTTTGGATCTGTGGAAGTCAAGAAAGGCAAAACAACTGACAAACATTACAGAGTGATATTTACCTGTATGGCAAGTAGAGCAGTTAATTTGGAGGTAGCAAATTCACGAGACAGATGCTTGCGTCAATGCTATATATCAGTTTATCAGCATGTAACAGTCGTAATTGTGTAGTGTCTCTTTACGACAGCCTACACTTTTGGTAGTGATGTCACAAGTGTGCGCCACCACTCCCCTGTAGAATGCGCGGGAGAAGCGTTTTTGGCAGACCAATGCATGGATCGAGGCGGACCTCTACTTTTCTATCTGTCCCCAACTTTTGTGATGTTACGGGTTGTATGAACTCTGCTTGTTTTCATGTTTGATAATGCAGCAGCCGTTCGACCGGGCTTTATAAGGTTGGTGAAGAATGTTTATTAAAGAACAGCACTGTGGAATTCCCAGTACCAGTGTGGTTGTGCGTTTTTGACCGTCTGCTAAGCACGTTTTCCGCCTCCTCTTCACCACTGAAACAACCCAAACGTTACAAGCAGGAGAACCAGCGCATCAATTAGGTTAGCCCGGGTGCAGTACCTCAGTGGCTTAAAGTGTTGGCTTAGCCTCTACACTTATTAAAAAGGTTAAAACTCAATTTTGCTTTATATACTGTATGTTTCATAGACCTTTTTCCTCTCTGCCAAAGAATAACCAGGTAGCTCATAGAGTGATGAAAGTAATGTTTTAGTCTTGACTTATGTTGGTTCTTCAGCATTAGTTAATGTTAAAGTGTTATTGGTCATCATAGTTGTTACTTTAGCAGACTGATTACCTGTAGACTATATTCAGACATTAAAATAATATATTCAGCCAGATGAATTATGTTAAATTAAATAATTGTATTGGAACTGAAAAAAAAACCTCAAACATGAACTCTGGGAAATATCTGAATATAATAACTCTATTTCAAGTCTATTTTGTTTATATAGCACATTTAAACAGCAAATGTTGACCCAAAGTGCTTTAAAGACAGGCACATTTACTACATTCCATGTCTACAAAAGACATGAAAAGTTAAAATGCAGTTTTTTTGTGTGTGTGTGTGTGTTAACTAATTATTGTGGAATATAAAAAGTGATTTAGTGGTCGTTAAAATGTACTCAGAAAATTTATGATAATTCATCTAATAACCCGGTTGCTCTGGGCTGCATGCCAAAGTATCCTTGGGCAAGATACGGAACCCAAGTTGCTCTTCGACGCATGCGTTGGAGTGTGAATGTTAGATAATAAGCACTTAGCTTAGTTACATATGGAAGTGCTTGTGTGAATGGGTGAATGCAAATGTGTTGTATAAGCGCTTTGAGTGCTCAATTAGAGTAGCGCTATATAAAAACTAGTCTATTTCTGTCACATCTCTGATGTGTGTGTTCTATCATGATAATTTGTAATGTTTAAAAGGAAAATCTATAGTATTTTATCAGTTAGGGTGTATTACAATAACAATAAAGCAACAAGGAGAGCATCTTTAAAGCTTGCACTTCAAGACTACACGTAATTTTCTAGATCTTAGTTTTCAGTTGCACTGGTGAGTGTAACCAATGAGGCCTGGAACTGAACTGACAGAACCAACTGACTTTTGAACTTTTCAGCCATCAAAGGTCAACAGCTATTGAGTTACACGGAGTTTTCTGTATTGTTATGCTTTGAAAAGTTCCAACTCCTGCATTTGTATCCTACTCTGCCTGCCACACAGAACGGCTCAACCACTATGGATCCAGCAGACATGGGACTCAGTGGTTTTGAGGAGATTTCCCACTGGATTATCAGCCTCCAAGGACAATGGTTTATTTATTTCACCACTGAGAAGGGGCAGCCAGTTCTAGCCCAGCTCAACCAGGTTGTGTCAGAGAATTTGAGCTATGTGTATTGACTGTGTGACTTTTAAAAGGACTTTGTATTATCCACATGCTCTGAGCAGTAGGCTCCACCCAAAAGACACCTCATTCTCGCAGATGCAGCAGCAACACCCCAGCCTCCTTGCTGCTGCAGCAGCAACAGCAGTTTAGCAACGAGACACTGTCGTCTCCTCTAACCAAGCCTCCAGAGATGAGATTGTGTGAGTTCTGCCTTTCATTGGCACCCACTCTCAAGCCTCCCCATTCCCCAGCTCCTCTCCACCTCTGCTGCCAACATCCTGTTTGAGCAAGAGGGGCTCATGGCATCAGAGGAGAAATTGCAAACCCAAGGCAGAACCCACAGCCTGCGGGATCTCTGCAGAGCATTGCCTTGCCCAGTACCTTTGGGGTGGCAGTAGCTCATCAATAACCAGTCCATTTACCATTTACATCAGAATTCCAGACTCTGTGCCAGCCAGCCATTCCTTCTTAAAGACTTCCAGCAATCCTGACTTGGCAACCCCATTTGTCAGAGGTTCTCTGTCTTGGGCCTTCCTCACTACTCAGATACATGAGTAGTTCACAAACAACCAGCGCTACATGAACGTGTTCCATCCACCTTGCAGCCCCTTCCTCAATCCAGTAGAGGGGTTTTTCTATGCGTGGAGGTGGAAGGTGTTTGACCGCCCGCCCTACACCAGGGAGAATATATTGGAGGCAGGGGAGCATGCATGTGGCGATGTTAATGTAGAGTCCTGTCAAGGCTGGATTCAGCACACAAGGGGGTTTTCCCCCATTGCCTGGCAAGAAACCACGTTGCCTGTGATGTGGATGAGGTCCTCTGGCTGGACCACACTCACAGACATGATAGTGCCACGCAGGCAACTTCTTCAATATAGCATCCATCAGGTTATAGTTAACAATGAATAAGCAGCAAAAATCAGAATTACAGTAGTTGTACTTAGTAATAAAATAATGGTGTATTTTGTGCGTGTGCACATGAAATGGACATGAATGTGTATGCATGTATATATTTGAGCACGTTCTTGTACCCCCATGGACCCAGCAGCTTTGCCTGTCCACATAATCATGCAAGATTGTTTATTTAATGTTTTAATTAGATTTAGTTCAGTCAAAACCCAAAACCTGCGACTGTGGGTGTTTTTAATGCATTGTTAATTAAACTGATTCACTGCTGATCTAAAAATGTCTCGGTCACAACATCAACTCAGCTGTGGAGCCTTGTATTTTGTATTTGTCTGTGTGTGCCTGTGTGTGTCTATGTGTGTGCGTGCGTGCATGTGTGTGTGCTTTTTTAACTAAAGTATGACTTGTAGGTGCAGGTCCATTCATGGAGAACATTCCCACACCAGTTTCACATGAAAGTGTCACTGGCCATGTGTGAAAGATGACTGAGGTCACTCTCGGTAACTGGGCAGACCACAAGAGACGAGATTATGGGAGAGAGGTTAGTCTGAGAGATACAAGTGGTGATTTTCCACAAGGTGTGTCAAGTGGAAGAGGGAGAATGAGAGTGCAGCAGCTTATTTAGAGAGACCAGAAGGGAAGGCCACTGGATCATTGAGGGTCAGCTGGCAGGTAAGTTAAAGAGGTGAGTGTACAAAATAGAGTTTTGAAACCACTTATGGTGTTTGTTAATAGAGAAATTATCTACTGGTATTTATTTACCAGTATTTATTTGATGTACTATAATGCTGAGTGTGATTTTTTTTTTTTTAAAGCCTGCCATGTCTGGCATATCTTGCAAGCAGAACTGGGATCTGAATGCATTGTTGTGTCAAACATATTTGCTATTTCAAGATGGGCTGTATAGGTTCTCTATAGGCTCCTCTTGTTAGTGTGTGACCCTTTATTTTATTTGAGTTATTTTTAACATATTGTTTAACAAACTGTGTAACAAACTGTGCCAGAGTTGACAGGCTTAGAAAAACGAAAAAAGAGAAAAGAATAAAAGATGCATATAAATGTTATTTAATACTTTCCTTTCCATGCAGCAAACAAACATGATGTATAGAGCATAGTAGAGCATAGTATAGTAGAGCATAGTATAGTATAGTATAGTATAGTATAGTATAGTAGAGCAAATGTAGAGCATTAAAGCTCTGTGAATTTCCAACTGAAATTTATAACATACAGAAACTGTAAAATACTGCTGTGTATTTCTGATAACAGAGCAACAGATAACCTACTGACACTAATGTGAAGGGCACACAGGTACACAGGGAAGGTCTGACTCCAGAGCAGTGGCAGATGTGCTTAAAATGTCATATAGGTGGGAGTCACTTAGTCTGGATCTCAAGCAGATTTTATTGTAACATATATTTCCAAGTTTATTAGGTGATATGTTTGTTTAAT
Source organism: Pterophyllum scalare (assembly GCA_024447675.2). NCBI lineage: Eukaryota > Metazoa > Chordata > Actinopteri > Cichliformes > Cichlidae > Pterophyllum > Pterophyllum scalare. The sequence continues at coordinate 162,978 of JAMQGT020012370.1, read as the reverse complement.
TTATTTAAGCAGTCCTCACTAGTGGATTGCTTTCTTCTTGTCACTGTCTCTCCTCTGATTAGAGTTTATTTTTAATGTGATTTAGTAGCAATGTCACGATTGTGCTCTTTTGTTCTTAGGACTTAGATCCTCCTTGTTCTGTGTTTCAATTTTCAATCCATCTCAGTCCACCATCATCAAAGATCGTCACCGAGGGGCAAGTTGTGATGGACAATGTTAAAGATCTGCTAAAAGCTATGCACATACTCTTTGGATTTTCATATGCACTTCATCTCAACTACCCTAAGTCTATGAAAAGCACATTTCTGTTCATCCAGCAGGTACTTCTCACAATGGGCCACAGCTGAACTACAAACTCCAGAAAATGCTTAAAACGGGCATGAACGATTGTGCCGTTCATACAGTGTCATCCCACTTCTACGCTACCCAAATCTCTACAACACAGGTAGTAATAGTAAAGATGATATGACCAGCAGAGCCACAAACCCTGCTTTTGTGAGTATTACAGCCAGTTAAAAAATACTTTAGTTTTCTTTTAAGCTTACTGAGGGACATGGAGTAGAGTTTTATGTTTAGGACTGCATATTAGTTCTCAGTTGGAAAAATTTCAAAACAGTAAAAGTTTTTGTTACTCTTCCATTCTTTATACTTTAGTCACATTTGTGAGAAAGTTTGAGGCTATTCTAGCAATCTTTTGGCAGATGATGAGTTTCACACAGGACAGGTTCCCACTCTATGGAAGAGAAGTTTTGTTTTTATTTTATTCATTTAGTTGGACTATTAAGAAAACCTGACAGAAAATATTTTGTTTTGAAAATGAAAAGTTATTATTTCATTTAGACAAACACAGGCTCAATTTTAAGACAGTACTGTTGCCTAAATAATGTAATCTTTGTGCTATTTTAAGTTTGTAAGTTAAATTAAAATGTGTATGAATCTATGTTCATCATAACCAAGCAAATAGACATTGTTTATTTAGTGACTTTTTTATTAAATTGTGCAACTCTACTTCTATCCAGTTTTAAGGATATAAAGGCTTGTTTTGACTTGTCTTTTGATGTTTTGTAAAAATCGAAAATATTTATATTCAAACACTGAAATGTATTGCTTTCTTCAACTTTTTTTAAGCACTGTTTTTATATAGCAAGTGAAAAATAAAAACAGAGCAATTGTTTTGTCTACTGTATCCACTTAAGATTCTATGTTAATACAAATTAATATATGGCTCTGCGGACGAAGCTGTGTTTAAGAAGAAGCTATGTTTGGGTCTGGCATCAGTGTTATCTACCTCCACTACAACAATACAAGCCAGTGAATACACTGGTTCACAAAGACATTGAATAGTGACATCTGTGCCTCAATTTACTGAGTCAGACATTCCACAGGTATGGGGTACCTGGATCCACAGGTGTGAGGCTGACAGTGGGAAAAGTTTCTTTCTACTATGCAAGATATTATTTTACTATTAAAGGCACCAGTGTTTTCATTGACCATAAGAAATGAATCCAGTTTGGAGTTTTATGTAAAGCATACACAATGGGCACTTTGTGAGCTCAGCTGTCTGATGTGTCTGAGGACCTATCAGTTCTGTGTCATGACCAAGTGACAATTATGAATAATTAATTATGTGACTGCTGTTTTGCAACAAGTGTAAATAAACTCTCTAATGCAACTCTCTTGCAACAGGTGTCTCCTTAGTAAGCATAGTATTAAACTGTATGCATGATGTGGTAGTGTAAAATTGTGTAATTCTTGTAATTTTGTAATTTGTCTTTTTTTTGTCCATTTTTCTACCTACCTTTGCAGTGCTCCAGTTTATGTCCAGGTTTCTCAATCCTGTGATAAGGGTGTATCCAGATAACTCCAGTTACACAAACACATCACAGGATACTCATTCACATGCAACAACACACTCTGAAAAGATTGTTTGGAATTATAAATATTGGTAGGGACACTGACAAGATATGTTTGTACTTAAATCTTAAAGTCTATATTATTGAAAGTCAGCTATATAGTTTGGCCTTCATTGTAAGTCATCAGTCTGCACTTTCATGTCAACAACATACAGTGAATCAGGGAAAGCAGTTTGAGAATCCAGGTTCATTTTCCAAAAGTAGGAGCAATTTGAAGCTGTGCAAGGTCACACTAGCACACTGTTCCACTTTGCTGGCATAATTAAGCAATGGTAGGAAAGCTGTTAAAAACCCTTCCACTTTACTGTGATAAATTTAGTTTTCTCCTTTTCAAATAGGATGAAATAAACTGCAGAGTTACTAATAAGAAAAATGGTCTAGAAAGATAAGATATTATCTGTAGCTTTTTTCTGAGAAAGAGTGCAAGAGAGATTAACCCTTTTTAAATTCGAACCAAAGGACAGTAATCTGCTCATTTTGTATTGCAGAAGGATGGTGTGCAGGCTAAGTTGATAGAAGGGAGAATATAGCAGAACAGTAGTCTGCTAAAATAACTAGGACACAGGCAGACAAATGCCCTAAACCATAAAAACCATGTTCACTTGAAATATGCCTACTTTTTCCACAGTCAATAAAGTCTTGTCTTATGTAACATAAGAAAAGACTTAAACAGATAATATTTTATCTTTCTAGACCATTTTTCTTATTAGTAACTCTGCAATTTATTTTATCCTATTTGAAAAGGAGAAAACTAAATTTATTGTAGGGTGGCTGTAGCTCAGAAGGTAGAGCAGGTCACCTACTAATCAGAAATTTGGCGATTTGATTCCTGGCTGCTCTGGGCTGCATGCCAAAGATACTGAACCCCAAGTCACTCTCCGACGCAAGCGTTGGAGTATGAATGTGTGTGAATGTTAGACAGTAAAAGCACTTAGCTTAGATTCAGATGGGAGTGCTTGTATGAATTGGTGTGAATGGGTAAATGCAAATGTGTTGTGTAAGCGCCGTGAGTGCTCAGTCAGAATCTATATAAGAACTAGTCCATTACTATTTATGTGTGTACATATATGCAGTTAGGTCTAAAACTATTTGGACAATTACACATTGTCACCACCACAATAGATTTTAAATTAAATAAGAGGCAATTGACCAATGCAGGCAAAAGACTGAATCTAATTATCCAACCATCCATGTTCCGAGGGTGAGGGTGGCCAGGCCCCAGCCTGTCCCTGTACCCATTCCTGTTCCCAGGGTGGGGGTGGCTAGGGTCCAGCCTGTCCCTGTACTTGTGCATGTTCCCAGGGAGAGGATAGCCAACTTCAGCCCCTGGAATCAGCAGTAGGCCTTGCACAGCCCCAGTTCAGGACAGACAGCTGTGGGCCCTACGCAGCCTTAGTTGTCAGGAGACATGGCTGTGTGCCCGGTGCAGCCCATTCATCTGAGTATCAGTTCAATTCAGTACAGTTTTATTTATATAGTGCAAAATCACAACAAAAAGTCACCTTTATATTGTAAGGTAAATACCGTAGAATAATTACAGAGAAAACCCAGCAATCAAAAACACCCCCTATGAGCAAGCACTTGGCAACAGTAGGAAGGAAAAACTCCCTTTAATAGGAACCCCTGGCAGAACCAGGCTCAGGGAGGGGCAGTCATCTGCTGCAACTGGCTGGGGGTGAGGGGAGGGACACAGGTCAAAGGTCATGCTGTCCAAGAGAGCCAGAGATTAATAATAACTGATGACTGAATGCAGTGTGGTGTATAAACACATAGAGTGAAAAGAGGTGAATAAAAAAGAAAGACTCAGTGAATCATGGGAACCATGTCTGGATCAAGTGACGTAGCAGTCATCTGATCCATCCCTAACTATAAGCTTGATCAAAAAAGAAAGTTCTAAGCCTAATCTTAAAAATAGAGAGGGCTCCTGTCTCCTGAATCCAAACTGAGAGCTCATTCAACAGAGGGGTGGCTTAAAAGCTGAAGGCTTTGCCTTCCATTCCTAGTATCCTAGGAACCACAAATAAGCCAGCAGTCTGAGAGCAAAGTGCTCAATTGGGATAATATAGTACTATAAGGTCTTTAAGCTAAGATGATACCTAATTATTCAAGGCTGTGTTTGTGAGAAAACAGATTTTAAATGTAATTCTGGATTTAACAGGGAGCCAATGAAGAGAAGCCAATATGAGAGTAATATGGTCTCTCTTTCTAGTCCCTGTCTGTACTCTTCCTGCAGCATTTTGGATCAGCTGAAGGCTGAACTATCTTAGAATAAATGAATAAATGCATGAACTAGCTATTCAGCATAAATCTGAGACAGGATGTGTCTAATTTGAGAGATGCTGCGCAAGTGCAAGAAAGCAGTCCTACATATTTATTTAATATGTGCATTGAAGGACATGACTCTGTGTAATTGGAGACCAAGGTAATGCCATCCAGAGTAAGTATTCAGTTACACAACAGGTTATTAAAGATAATAACTTTAGTTTTATCTAACTTTAGAAAAAGGAATTTGGAGGTCACCCAGGCGCGTTATGTCTTTAAGACAATCTTGCAGTTTATGAAACAGTGAGTGTCATCTGGCATCAATGATAGATAAAACTGAGTATCATCTGCATAGAAATGAAAATGTATGCTATGCTTTCTAATAATACTGCCTACGGGAAGCATGTAGAGTGTAAATAGAATTTGTCCTAGCACAGAACCCTGTGTAACGCCATGATTAAACTTAATGTTTAAAAAAGACTACCCATTTACATGAACAAGTTTCAAGTTTTTATTCTCATATGCACAGTAAAGAAACACATTTCCCTGTATAATAAAATTCTGTCTTTGCTGTCCAAAACAGATGTCAGGCAAAAAGAAGAAAAAGATCCTCATGTAAAATAAATAGAATAAATGATAATTTAGAAAACACAAAGAAAGTAATGATAAAACAACAAGAGAGATACAATAATAATATAATAAATGTATGCATGTGTTTATATAACTATACAAATAAGAATTTGAGCTGCCATAGGCATATATTGTACATATTTGTACAATTTTATATGCTACATCACTTGTACATTGCAGTAAACAGCAGTGTGTGCAATTGCACATATGCAAATTGAAAAATGTAGACAGTCAAATATAGTTGCAAGCTGAGGTAGGCCAAGGTTGTAAACTCCTATAGGGTGTTTAGGAGTTTAATGACTGTGGGGAAGAAAGAGTTCTTTAGTTCAGAGGTCATGGATTTCACACTTCTATACCTCCAGCCTGAGGGTAGAAGTGTAAACAGTCCATGTTGGGGGTGAGTAGAGTCCATGAGGATGTTGGCAGCTATCCTGTGGACTCTGCAATAGTAGATGCTCTGCAGACAGGGCAGTGGAGTCCTAATGATTTTTTTCACCAGTCTCTGCAGGCATTTACGGTCCATAGTATTAGCATTGCCATACCACTTGGTGATGCAGCTGGTCAAGATGCTCCCAAGCATGCAGCTGTAGGAGTTGCTGTGGATCTTCAACATGCCACACATCCTCAGCAAGTGCAGCCACTGTTGAGCCCTCTTAATCAGCTGTATGGTGTTAAATGTCCAAGTGAGGTCCTCACCCAGGTATTTATATATAAGCGGTATAAAGGTATAAACAAAAAAAACTACAATTAGCTAAGACAGCTTTTTAAGTAATGCTTTGATTACTGCCACCTGAAAGGCATAGCCAATTGATAAACATGGATTGATGTGATGATATTTAAGACTGAAGCATTAATAATGGTGAGACTTCTTTGAGCAGTCTTGTAGGAATGTGGTTGATTCCCTACTGTTGCCTAATCCATTAATGTAACTGTTATGATCAGACAGGAGAGAGTTTTCAGGGAATACTGCTAAATCTTCAGCATCTATGTCATAGGTCAGAAAAAGACCCTTAGTGTGATTAAGGTGGTGAGTGGGCTCATTTACATTTTGAGAGAAGCCAACTGAGTTCAATAATATATGCAGTGTTGAAGCTTTTCAGGATCTACATGGATGTTAAAATCACACACCCAAGGACCAGGTGGATGATAGATCACAAGAAATAAAATTGTTTTTTGAGTTTTCCAATTAGAGTGGACATGCCTCACAATCAGGTTTTTAAATGAAATAAAACCACTTTCTGGGTCTATGGTTAATTAATAAGCTGGAGTGGAAGATTGCTACTACTTCTGCTCCTCGACCTGTTCTTCAAGGATTCTGACAGTTAACATGACTCCAGTGTGTTGATTCATTTAAACAAACAGGATTTTTGTCAATTTAATGAATAATGTTAAATAGTGAAGATTACAGTTTGTTGATTGAAAATTATTTTTTGATGATTTTCAGGCCTAATAGTCCTTTTTGTGGAATCTTTTCGTGGTCAGTTAAAGAATATAACAGTTAAAGAATCTGGTCCGTCCTTCCACCTTTGGAAAGCTAATCTTGTGACAGAGGATTTGACCATCAGGTATGACCAAGGAACACTCGCGTTGATAAACTCTTACTTTCATCATGTTCAGTTTTTCGCTTGCCTAGGCAGTAAGCTTGTTTTGTTTTAGAAGTGCATAAATTTGTACTGAAAAAACAATCTATATCATGTTTTATTTACTTCATACAGATACTGTTACAGTTGTTGAGAGATATTAAGAATGCCTGTACACTGTAATTTAAATAAGTACTACTGTGGATCCTGCGTTCATATTTGGGTATATAGTTTATCTATTCATCCTGTGTCTGTAGCGGTGTTCTTTAGGTCAGTCAGTGCCAACATATAGCCCAGCCAAACTGGAGAATTCATGTTGCTTTAATGTGAGTATGATTATGATTATGATTATAAGTGTGCCTTCCCTGTGACAGACTGATTACCTGTGAAAGTGTACATCTAGTGTAAACCTCTTTGACCTTACACAGTTCAAACTGGGAGAAAAGGTGAATTAAAGCTACTAATTGTAAATTAAATTAGTTTACACCCTTCCAAAATTAACTTTTTCTGTCAATTGAATTCAAATAAACAACTGCTGTAAACATTTATGCGTGGGTTTTTGGAGATTCCATTGAATCAGTTTATTTATATGGAGCAAACTTTTGTGTAATACCAATCGAGATTGTGATTTAGATTCAGAAAATTTTGTTTATTCCACAATAGGCAATTCAGTTTGACAGTTTGCTATTGCAACAGTAACCAAACAAAGTTATCATATAGACACAGACACAGTGGAAAATTCAACATGCAACATTCATTATAATTTTGTCAATGAGCTGCTCAGTGTTAAGGTATGCAATCAGAACCCCACAAATGGACTTAAACATAATCAAATGAAAGTAAGAACAAACTACTGCCCTTGACATTTAGCATTTGGCATCTTAATAGAAGAAGGTATGAAAGAATGTGAGTAGAAGTTTATTTTCCTTAAGCGTTCATGATTGCCCCAACCTGAGGACAATAAATTAAATTAACTTGAGAGAACATGCTCAGGTCCACTAATAATACCTTTTGTCTTCTAATCCACGTGTTTCTTCCAAAGTGAGCTCAGGCCTTTTAACTGAACCCCAATAATCTTGGGACAGACTTTAACAATTTTGTTGAGTACGTTCCTGTCCTTCACAGACAACGTGAGACCAAAACAAATGGGGAGCATAAAACAGTTCCGAAACACAAAGAATCCAAAAAAGAGACAGGTCAGGAGCCTGCCAGGCTTTTGGGTAGTACAGGTACATAAAAATGGACAGTTCCGGGGGCTGCCCAGGCCATAGGGTGAGACAGGGAAAACAAAGCTGTTCTGGAGGCCACCCAGGCCATGGGACAAGACCTAGTGGTTGAGTCCAGCAAGAAAGACAGAGCCACTTTGTACCAAAGGCTTTTAAGGTGGCGGTAATTAAACCGCTACTTATAAAGCCATCACTTGACCCAGCTGTTTTAGCTAATTATAGGCCAATCTCCAACCTTCCTTTTCTCTCAAAAATTCTTGAAAGAGTAGTTGTAAAACAGCTAACTGATCATCTGCAGAGGAACGGTTTATTTGAAGAGTTTCAGTCAGGTTTCAGAATTCATCACAGTACAGAAACAGCATTAGTGAAGGTTACAAATGATCTTCTTACAGCCTCTGACAGTGGACTCGTCTCTGTTCTTGTCCTGTTGGACCTCAGTGCCACTTTTGATACTGTTGACCATAACATTTTATTACAGAGATAAGAGCATGCCATAGGTATTAAAGGTACTGCACTGCAGTGGTTTGAATCATATTTATCTAATAGATTCCAATTTGTTCATGAGTCTTCTTCACACACTAAGGTTAATTATGGAGTTCCACAGGGTTCTGTGCTGAGACCATTAACACTAAATTATTTTGCTCTCTTTTCTTCACCTCACCCACCTCACAACAGATGGCTGCCCCTCCCAAAGCCTGATTCTTCCAGAGGTTTCTTCCTGTTTAAAGGGAGTTTTTTCTTCCCACCATCACTAAGTGCTTGCTCACAGGGGACAATCTGATTGTAAGGGGGGATTATTGTTTCTTTGTTTGTTGGTTTTAATATTGTAGGGTCTGTAACCTACAGGATAACGTGCCGTGAGGTGACAATTTTTGTGACTTTAGGGCTATGGAACTGAATTGGGGCCCATCCAGATGACAAATGCATCTGAGTTTTTCCTTCTTTAAAATGACTGAAAAGAGTGATATTGTGTTACTTTACTTTAGGACTCATAACAAACATTAAGGTAAGATCTGGTTCCATTTGTTTAAACTGTACAGGCAGAGTTGGTTGCTTTTGACTTGGGTTACTTTGAACTCCAAAACCTTTTTACTCTAAAAATCACTAATCAAAGCAGAAAAAGGAAACAATGGTGTGATATCATTAGGAAATTATTTGGCAAAGCCATAAAAAATTGGAATGATAGACAAAGAAGAAAAAAAGACACCTGTGAAAGATACCTCTGGGGTCTCCATAGACCGCAGTCAGTAGGATGACGGTTATGGCATAAAATAAAAAATAAATAAATTTTTAAAAAGTCAATGTAATCACAGTAAGGACTTCAAACAACAGAAATACAGCTGTGTTTCTCTATGTGAGAATGTCACAACTACACCTGAAACTCACATACAGTTCTTCTTGACCTTGCTAACATGCCCTTTTTTTAATCTGTGAAAATGTCTAAACAAGTCAGGTTAGACGCATCCATATGTCCCTTCTATTCTTCTTCCAGGAGAGAAATAAACAATTGTACTTGGAGTTCTCTCCCCTAGGTCGTCACCCCCCACCCCACCCCACCCCCAGACACCCTCCACCTCCTCCTCAGGCTCTGATCATCAGTAGACATGTTTGGCCATGTCCAGGTCTGTGTGCCACCAGTGACCCTGCCAGCATTATGTCCAGTCTCTGCGGCCTAGCAGATGCAAGTGTGGGCCACTTGGCATGGGACATATGCCGTGTGTCTCTGAGGCCATCTGGACATCAGCATCCACAGCCTGCTTTCCCTGCTCCATCATCTCACCCCCACTGCCTGCTTTCTCTGCTTTCCTCAGTCCTTTCCACCTTCTTTGATCCACACCACTTCTTTCTTCATCTCCCTTTCTGCTTTGTTTCTTTTGCTCCATCTACTTTATTGGCATGTCAGGCATAGCCACTCATACCTCCTGCTGCACAGAACAAAGGCAAAATACAAACAGACTGGAGAGAAAGAGAGAGAGAGAGAGAGCGAGAGAGAGAGAGAGAGAGAGAGAGAGAGAGAGAGAAAGCGATCTAAAAGTACTGCCTTTTATTTGACTCTGTAGGAGTTGATCATTGTAGTGTGTGTTCAGCTTTGAGCTGTGGACAAAAAGAGCCCAGTAGGACATAAAGGCAGCAAAATGTTCTTCACAATTGTACCTTAGATGCAGTGCAGGAGCAGCATTTAACACAAATGACATGAAATATAATGGAGAGAAAAGATGAGCAAGATTAGTTTGCGTACATCAGGAAAATGTGGAATTTCAGATTATTTGAGAAAGAAATGTCAGTTTTTGTAAATAAATATACATGTCTGTTTTTCCATTTTAAATATGACCTGTATGTTTTATAAATTCACAGGTATAACATACTGCAGAAGTACAATGCCACACCTTGAATGAGACTTACTCTTCATCAGTGAGCTCATAAAATATCCTATGTGTGAAATTTTGTTGGTTAATTCTTTTTCCTGGCTGTATTGACTATAGTTGTTTTCACGCATGCACTATAGCCCTGAACGTCTCTTGAAATTAACTGGAGGAGCTATGTGTATAAGCTTGCAAATCACAGACTCAGCAGACCACATATGAGTGTTCCAGCATCCACAAGAAGCAACTGCTATCGCAACTAGAGATTGATGAGGTACACCACAAATACTAGAGCAAGGGCATCTGGTTAGGGGGATATATATATCCCCACACTCTGAGATTGTGTACCAAGCCCTAAGAACAACTGGTATGTTGAATGCTAGAGTAGCTGACCTGAAAAGATAAGATCATAACTAAGCTGGAAACCTAAACTGGCCAAGACTACATGTGAAGGTCTACAAGAAAATGTGAATGCAGCATTATGGACAATCCCCACTTCGACCATCAATGAAACCAACCAGCTTATCTATACCACAGCAACTGTGAACCTTGAGATGCTTGGCTATAAGTTGAACAGGAGGAGCAGGATCATCCACGGAAAAGACTAGAGGCTAAGATCAAGGCAGCAAGGAGGGAAGCTACTGTAGCCAGCTATCAGAGCTGCAGAAAGGTGTCATAAAGAAAGGGGTGCCTAAGAAATAAAACAAGCTGTCAATATCTGAGGCCTTAGAAACTGTCAAGCAACTCCTTGCCTTGGCTAACTGCTTGAAGAGGTATACCAGAGACATAGAAACCAGGATAATAAACCAAATGTTCTCCACTGAACCATCCAAGGTGTACTCTCAGTGGCAGGGGAACAATCACCAAGGCTGGAGATGGAACAATACTGAAAGAGCAATAATGATGCAAGTAATTTTTTTTAACAAAAGTTTTATTTTTGCCTAAATCACCATATTTTCAATATTTTGTTCAGTTTTTTTTTCTTTTTTGAAAAACCTGAAAAAAGTCCATTATTTTAAGAGGGTGACACTATGGGACAACAATGCAGCACACAACACCAATGCACCATCACAGTGGCAGACATCCAAGAAAGAGTCTAAAATATGAAGAGTTGGGCAGCACCAGGCCCTGACATGATTCACACCTACTGGCTGAAGAAGCTGACTGCACTCCATGAGCACCTGGCAGCACAAAGGAACCAGCTCCTAATGGATAAGACACACCCAGAATGGTTGACTGAAGGCCAGAAAGTCCTGATCCCCAAGGACACCAGAAAGGGCCAGTCACATCCAACTACTGGCCAATAACCTGCCTCATTATACAGTAACATGGAAACTCTTGCCAGGCATCAGAGCAGCTAAGATGAACAGGAACATGGCTCACATGGCTCAATACATGAGCAGGGCACAGAAATGAATTGCCAGTAACACCAGAGGAGCAAAGTGCCAGCTACTAGTCAATACAGCAGTCACTTCGGCAGCAGACACCCGAGAAAAAAAGGAGCAAGAACAGGAACTTTCATGGAAGGACAGGCCCCTGCAGGGCATGTACCACCGGCGGATCGAAGAAGTGGCTGTTACCAAAAAATCCTACCAATATTTGCACAGATACACATGCGCACACAGCAGCAGGAAGGAAAGACCTATGATAACACTCTCTAACACACTTCAGATGAAGCAGTCGCTCACTGAAGGAGCTGCCCAGTGCTGCCACAGTCCTATACATGGGGTGGGAGTCATTCCCTAGTATGGATGCCAGTTTTGCTTGCATCCTCTTGTCTCCCACCACCTGTACAGGGTCTAAGTGACATCCCAAAACTGATTTTGTTCAGTCTATTCCTGCCTGCTGTCGTGATGCTGGTATCCCAGCAGACCAATCCATAAAACATGGCTGATGCCACCATTGAGTCATAAAAAGTCCTTAGGAGTATCCCCTGTACTCCAAATGACCTCAGTCTCCTGAGTAGGTGAAGTCTACTCTGGCCTTTCTTGTACAGTGTCACAGTATTGTCAGTCCAGTCCAGTTTGTTATTTATGTGAACACCTAGTTATTTGTAAGAGTCCACTCTCTCAATATGTGTTCCCTGGATGTTCACTGATGGAGGGGGATGTCTGCACCCGCAGAAGTCCACCACCAGTTCTTTGGTCTTCCCTGCATTAACCTGGAGGTGATTGCACCAACACCAATCCACAAAGTCTGAGATTAGTCCTCTGTACTTGCTCTCCTTATCGTTTGTGATGAGGCAGAAAAGGACTGGAGCAGGATTGACAAACTGGTGCGGAGGTTGAGCTTTGTGCTGGATGACCTCTGGAGTCTGTGGTGGTGGTGGGTGAGAGAAAGATGTTAGCAAAGTTGACATCCATTATGGACAACCCCCATCACCCAGGTGAAGGGAGCCATTAGGCAGAAGATACAATCCTATCAAGCTTGGTTGGCCTGTGAGACTCCAGAGGCAGTTGACATGTACTGGCTTGGGTGGTGGCCAAATCAAAAAACTCAGGTGTGGGAGGAATTCAGTGAGGCCATGGAAAACGACTTTCAGATGGCCTCAAAGCAATTCTGGCAAACTGTCAAGTGACTCAGGAGGAGAAAGCGGTGATCTAGCCACATGGTTTATAGTGCGTGTGGGGTGCTGCTATGGTAAATGGACTAGTTATTATATAGCGCTTTTCTACTCTATCTGAGCACTCGATGCTCAGATAGAGTGGTTGTTGGCCAGTACATGCATTTGCCACGGTGTTAAATAGCTACTCATGGTTTATGAATTCTGCAATTAAATTCCCTGCAGATTGACTCATAGTGCCATTTCTTGTAGCGACATTATGTGCTTTATGTAACAAAAACACTAGATGATGGAACAGCTTCCGAGACGTCAGTTTTCTCTTTCCGTATATTCAGACTTTCATTCAATATATTTAAGTTTCATTCTATATATTCAAGTTTCGTTCAATATATTCAAGTTTCATTCAATATATTCAGACTTTCATTCTATATATTCAAGTTTCATTCAATATATTCAGAGTTTCATTCAATATATTCAAGTTTCATTCAGTATATTCAGAGTTTCATTCAATATACACTGTATCACAAAAGTGAGTACACCCCTCACATTTCTGCAGATATTTAAGTATATCTTTTCATGGGACAACACTGACAAAATGACACTTTGACACAATGAAAAGTAGTCTGTGAGCAGCTTATATAACAATGTAAATTTATTCTTCTCTCAAAATAACTCAATATACAGCCATTAATGTCTAAACCAGCAGCAACAAAAGTGAGTACACCCCTAAGAGACTACACCCATAAATGACCAAATTGAGCACTGCTTGTCATTTCCCCTCCAAAATGTCATGTGACTCGTTAGTGTTACTAGGTCTCAGGTGTGCATAGGGAGCAGGTGTGTTCAGTTTTGTAGTACAGCTCTCACACTCTCTCATACTGGACACTGAAAGTTCCAACATGGCACCTCATGGCAAAGAACTCTCTGAGGATCTTAAAAGACAAATTGTTGCGTTACATGAAGTTTGCCAACACCCTGAAACTGAGCTGCAGCACAGCGGCCAAGATCATCCAGTGCTTTAAAAGAGCAGGGTCCACTCAGAACAGACCTCGCGTTTGTCGTCCAAAGAAGATGAGTACACGTGCTCAGCGTCACATCCAAATGCTGTCTCTGAAAGATAGACGCAGGAGTGCTGTCAGCATTGCTGCAGAGATTGAAGAGGTGGGGGGGTCAGCCTGTCAGTGCTCAGACCATACGTTGCACACTACATCAAATTGGTCTGCATAGCTGTCACCCCAGAAGGAAGCCTCTTCTGAAGTCTGTACACAAGAAAACCCGCAAACAGTTTGCTGAAGACATGTCAACAAAGGACATGGATTACTGGAACCATGTCCTATGGTCTGATGAGACCAAGATTAATTTGTTTGGTTCAGATGGTCTCAAGCATGTGTGGCGGCGATCAGGTGAGGAGTACAAAGATAAGTGTGTCATGCCTACAGTCAAGCATGGTGGTGGGAATGCCATGGTCTGAGGCTGCATGAGTGCAGCAGGTGTTGGGGAGTTACATTTCATTGAGGGACACATGAACTCCAATATGTACTGTGAAATAATGAAGCAGAGCACGATCCCCTCCCTCTGGAAACTGGGTCGCAGGGCAGTGTTCCAGCATGATAATGACCCCAAACACACCTCTAAGACAACCACTGCTTTATTGAAGAGGCTGAGGGTAAAGGTGACGGACTGGCCAAGCATGTCTCCAGACCTAAACCCAATAGAACATCTTTGGGGCATCCTCAAGCGGAAGGTGGAGGAGCGCAAAGTCTCCAATATCCGCCAGCTCCGTGATGTCATCATGGAGGAGTGGAAAAGCATTCCAGTGGCAACCTGTGAAGCTTTGGTGAACTCCATGCCCAGGAGAGTTAAGGCAGTTCTGGAAAATAATGGTGGCCATACAAAATATTGACACTTCAGGAATTTTCACTAAGGGGTGTACTCACTTTTGTTGCCACTGGTTTAGACAGTAATGGCTGTCATTCCATATATTCAAGTTTCATTCCATATATTCAAGTTTCATTCCATATATTCAAGTTTTATTCAATATATTCAGACTCTTATTTTAATATATATATATATATATATATATATATATATATATATATATATTTCCTACACGGCATTCCAAACTAAACAACATCCTATAATGAGTGTGTGTATATATATGTGTGTATGTGCATATATATATATATATATATATATATATATATATATATATATATATATATATATATATATATATATATATACACACACACATATACACACAGTGGTCCCTCACCTATCGCGGGAGTTATGTTCCAAAGACCCCCGCGATACGTGAAAGTCTGCAAAGTAGCAGCGTTATAATTATTATATATCTATTTTAAAATAAAATAAACCCTGCAGTGAAGCTGCATTAAGTGAACAGCGATATAGCGATATAGCGATATAGCGATATAGCGAGGCAGGGTACACCCTGTACATGTCGGCAGCCTGTCGCAGGGCCAAAGACACAGAGAGACAGACAGCCATTCACACCTATGGGCAATTTAGAGTTTCCAATAAACCTATCCCCAGTAACTACATGTCTTTGGACTGTGGGAGGGAATTGGATTATCAGGAGAAAACCAATGCAAGCATATATATTACAATTTTATTTACAGTATACTGTAATAGTATTTTCCAGAACTCAAAGAAACAGTATATTCACTGTATATTAGGTTAACAATATACAGCACCTCTAAAGCTTGCCTAAACTTTGGCTAAGAGAGGAGTAATTACCTCAGGAGAATTTTTATATTATATTTTGTATGCCTTATATTTTCCTAACTCAGGTCCTGTATATTTATCTTAAATATACTTAATTTTGCCTAGTTATTCTCTCTGCTCAGGATGGTCTGATAAACATATCAGCAGCTGAAATTGTTGAAATACTCTGGCCCTGTCATGGGTCAGCTGTGTGGCAGGCAGGAGATGGACCCACAATGCAGGACACGGAGACAGGATGAAGCTAGACTTCACTTTTATTCGCTGATCTAAACAGGTTACAAAGCTGGACAGGGACAGCAGCAAAAAATAGGACACTAACCTAAACAAGGATACAGACAGATGGTTCAGCACACATCAAGCAGGGAGGCAAAGACAACTATGCGACAAAACACAGACAATATATACTCACATGAGGTAACAAGAGGAAAGTGGAAACATCCGGACAAAACAGGTGAAGAGAGGACGCAAGACCAAGCACAACACACACAGAACAGGGGACTGGCAAAATAAAACAGGAAGTGACCTCATGTAACATACACACAAATGTGACACAACACAGAAGACTTGACAAAAGAGGGAGGAATACTGAAGGGCAAAGACTGAACAACTGAAAACAAAACATATTTAGCAAAACCCTATACAAGATATAACATAACCCCAAGCAAACCAAGAACCCACCTACAAAAAACAACTCAATGTCAAAAAACTCTGATCAACTAGTCCAGGACCATGACAGGCCCAGATGCTGGTGGGGTGGAATGGTATTGTCATTATTTGTGAAACAATAAACTTTGTTGTGTATCTACAGCAATTTGTTTCTTTCACCTCCAAAAGGTGTTCAGCATTATCAGGAAGGAATGAAAAGGATTTAAGTAAACCAAAACTGAACTGGTGGATGAAAAGAGGGCGAGTGAATTTTCCTCATTTTGGAAATTATTTCCTGAATCTCGTATATTCTGTCACACAAATAAAACAGAAAGGAGCATGCTCATTCCTCAAGAAGTGTTTCTGTCTCTACACTGATAGAACCAAATAAATCCACCCCCTGTTTAATTGCAGCCTGTTCGGCGTCTGACAGAGGAATTCATTTTTAAAACACCACTATAATTTGTTTCAACCGGTGAAGACACAGTTGACAGTTTGCAGTGTGGAGTGGAGTTTCTTGGGTTTTTTTTATTATACCTTGAAACAGCTGCAGTACTTTGGGCAGATGGTAGGACACTGATTCTGGTATTCAGTGTAAACACACACACATGCACGCACGGCTCAGCACCATATGTCCTTGGTGCCCTTGTGTGACCATGGCTGCACCCTGCTGCTCTTTATGGGTGTAAAGTGGAAATAATTGGCTGGCTTGTCTGGGAGAGGGTAGTGAGATGGGGAATGAAAATGAAAGAGATATCTGTGATAGGTCAGAGAGAGGGGGAATAGAAATGAGGGAAAATATAATATTTAAAGCCAGGACAGTCATGGATGGATGGATGGATGGATGGATGGACATGGGAGGTAAAAAGCAGCTGCTTTCATAAACCCTCCTTCCCTCTAACAGCTCTCTTCCTTTAGGACCACCCTGCCATGTTGTGGAAACAGAGCACAACATTAGGAAAACATACACACATTTCGATCTACTGTCATTACAACATTATTACATGTATGACAATTAGAACAATTTTTATTTTTCGCTGATTATAACTGACCTATCTGGTGTAAAGTTTCATCCAGGCTCACCCAAAATACAAAATAACATCAATCTGCAGTTATCTTGCAAGCCAGACTAAGAAAAAATATCCAGATAAACCAACAACTGGCGTTGCTTGAAGCGCACATAAGAAGACTAGAATGGTGACAAAGACACAAGACTGGCCTTTTGCCCAGGGTGCTTTGTTTTTTGGTTTTTGAAGTTTTGTTATTGTTAGATTTCTTCAGTTGTGTCTCATAGTTTGCTTGTGGTTTAGATTATTCATCTTTGTATTTCTTTGTTTTTAGTTCTGGCTATTTGAGTTTTGTATCCTTTCAGAGATTTCCAGGATGGTTTCTTTATAGTTACATTCTCAGGTCTTGTTGTAGTTTTCTAGGTTGTGATGGTTTATTTGTATCCTCAAGCCTTCTTAGTCTGTTCTCCTGTGTCCTGTTTTCCCCAAATGTGTCTTTTCTCCCTAATTACCTTTGTTGTGTATTTGAACCCTAAGTTTTCTTTGGTTCCTTGTTGTGTTCTCCATCTTCCCCTCTTAGGCAGCATGCAGCCCTGTTTGGTGTTTCCTTGAAAATCCTACTCTGTTAAACTATTTGCTCATGTAGCACATTTTGTTGTTGTTTTTAGGAATTGCCAGCAATAAAGCTGTTTTTTAAGTTTACATTTTGCCTCTAGAGTCCTGCATTTGGATTCACATCCTGCCTGTCACACTGCCAACTCTGAAAAGACCCAAGAAAATGGAGTTTGTGTTCTGAGTGATTGCTGACTTTAGAACATCTTTATACTTTTTGGTTTCACTCAATTTTTCGTTGGAATAAGGCAAAAAATGTGACACTATAAACTGACTGAATTGTTTGGAGAAGGTATTGTAATACCTCAAAATAATTTGACAGGCAGTCGTTCAAAGAACTGCAAGATTATGCTTAGCAATCTGGGTCCCTTTCTGTTTGTCTGTGATGAGGATAGATGATATGTCTCTTCTAGCTTATTAGTAGATCCAAGAGGATGTCACCAGGCCCTCTCTCTGGGAGAGATGACAGTCGATTACAACCATTTAGTCTGATAACACTGGTTTGGATGGTTTGCTCTGACTGGCTGAGCAGAATTTGTGCAGTGAGGGCTGAGGCAGCATAAGTTGCTGTAGCCCATTATTTTCAGATAGGAATGGTTTTCATTCTAGCACAAGACCCTCTGCCTCTGTTGAAATTCGACATGGTTGAATGTAGCATATTAACACCAATAATAGTCTTTCCAGAACAAAGTTCCTGTAGGTGAACACACTGTTAACAGGTTTTAAAGGATTTATTCCTTTGGCACAAAGCAGGTTCACTGTGACATCTGATGAACGTTATACACCTATTTTGATTTTAAAGATGTTGCTGAACACTTCAGCATAATCAGTGAGTGACTGTTTGATTAGAATCACATTGTGTAATAATAAAATATCTGCAGTCAAAATGCAGAAGCAGTGTGTGAAAAATTAATTACACCCTTACTGCTTCCATAGGAATTAAAAGGCTAAGTAGCAGCCAGGTGCTGCTAATCAAATGCACTTGATTAACTGACAATCAGAAAATGTGACCTCTAGAAAAGCAGACAGTTGGCAGTTTGCTGATCTGAAGCATGCACTGATGTGCAGTCGTGTTAGAACAGGAAGCTATTCCCAAACTGTTCCTACAAAGTTGGGAGAATGAAATTGGTATGCTGAAGCATTAAGAGTTAGAGTTACACCTTCACTGGAATTATGGAATTATGGGGTCAAGCCCAACTCCTGACCCCCCCCCCCAAAAAAAAATCCACCAAATTTTACACTTGGCACAAATCAGTCAGAAAAGCACCTTTTTCCTGGCAACCACCAAATATGGACTCATCCATCAGCTTGGCAGACAAAAAAGGCGTGATTCATCACTCCTGAGAACACACCTCCAGTGCTCTAGAGTCCAGTGATGGCATGCTTTACACCGCAGCGCATTGAGCTTGGTTATGTAAGGCCAAGAAGGAAAGATATCAGTAATGATCTTAAAGAAGCAAATATTTGTACCCATCAATCTGGGGGTGTTACAAGGCCATTTAGAAAGAATGTGAAGTTAATCATTCCACAGTGAGAAAGATTATTCACACTTGGAAAACACTCAGGATAGTTGGCAGTCTTCCCTGAAATGGACACCCCTGCAAATTCACCTCAAAGTCAAACCGTGCAGGAATAACTGTAAAGAAATAAAAAAAGAAGAGCGAGAAAGAGAGAGCGCGACCCATTCAAACCCAGACAAATATTTGTAGAAGCAGTCTGCATGCCTAGGTATTTTATTCACCTGTGGCCATGGAAGTGATTAGTACACCTGAATTCAATGATTTGGATGGGTAAGTGAATACTTTTGGCAAAACAGTGTATATATGTGTGCAAAAGTGTGATGGCATTATTGGAGTGAAGGGGTCGATATGTGATCAATAAATATGAATTATCTTCAGAGGGAACATTATCAGAAAAAGGGAAGAGAAAGTCATCGTGGCTAAGAGATCCCCACATGTATTGCTCATCAGCCAGAGGCCAAGTATGAGCTGCTGTATTTATTTGTGCAGGATTCAGAACCCTGTGTCTGATGCTCTCCATGGGCAATGGGCTTTAGAAACAGGGGGTGTCTGAGGTTTTGCTTTCAATTACAGAGCCAGCAAGCTGTGTTTCTACCAGGTTGCCTGTCTGTCACAAGGCTAACACAGAGTGAGTAAGAATTTCCACCTGTACCCACCTAGCAAGAAAGTGGCAACATGCAGTATGTGAGAGACAAACAGCACACCATTTGGAAAATTGTAATACTGGGCCAGCCATCAAATTACAGAAGCAAACAAGTCATAAGATGACTTTGAAATGGACTATTACAGTTCAGAATGTGCAGTGTTTTAAACAGTATTCTGCATTCCTGTGGAGGCATGGCTTAAGATAATTAATGACAAAGCAAATTTTAAAATAACTTTTATGACAGAATAAGACTGCTAAGGAGATTGTGGTCATTAAAAAAATTCTAGCTCTCACCCCCTCATCCCCTTTTCGCCCTGCCCTCACCCCAGTCCTCTTCAAAGCAGTCCTTTGACAGATTCTCTGTAGTCACGTCTTTCCCCACTGAACTTACCATCAACAGCCAGAAAAATCCAACCACACTACCTCCATCTCCAGAGGTTTGGAGCTTCAAGACTGCTTTCCTGTCACCCCTGTCTCTGGAAGGTTTGAGCTCAAAGACTGCTTTACATGGGTGTGCTGTGACACCAGAATGTACAATAAGTGAATAAGACCTTTTTTCTGCCTTGATGTCCCAAATCTCTATACAAAAACAACATTACAGAGAGATGTTACCTACGTCAGCAATTAGCGACAGACAAATGGAATTGATTACAAGGATTTAAATGAAGCACTTTTGAATTTAAGATTAAAAATGATCAATTATCTCATTTAGCCCCAGCTACTCGAGTAGCTGTTATTAATTACCTTTTTAATATTTAGTACAATTTTTGCACAATCTGAATTTTTTGCACAAGCTGATGTTTGGAGACCAACAGCTCTCAAGCCAGTGCAATCCACGCCTACTGTACTATTACTGAAGCTTTACTATACTATTTTGAAAACACTTTAAAAATTAAATTCAGTGCCATATTTTGTTTTTAACATACTTCAGGTGCAGTGGATTCAACAGTTGGTTTTGTTTTTTGTGCCAGCCTTGCCCCCAGCCTTGGGGGAAAAATCCTCAAAGTTTGGATATGTTTGGTTGACTTTTTAGCTTTCTGGGAGCTTGTGTCACCATGTTTGTTTTATACGCTGTCAAACTAAGCTACAAGGTGGTGCAGCATTAGACTATATTTTTAATTTATTCAGAAATTAATAATATAAAAAAAACAAAATGTGTTTTCCTTCTTTTAAAAAAAGGCTAACATTTAATAAAATTTCATGGGCTAATACTGTCCAGGCGCTACTGACATTTTAACCAGTGCCTTTCTAAATCTGAGGAAACATGTCATCCTCTGCTGAGCAATCTCTGAGCCATGAAAAAACTTTCTTTATTTGCAACCTATACTACTGTGGATGTCACAGCTCATGAGATGGGCACTTTTATTCAGTCTGAGGTTTTGGCTACAGTAAAACTGCCTTTCTCCTGATGTTTATAAGATATTTACACCAGAAGCATCAGTGGGAACAAAAAAGAAAACCTTCGTCTGTCATTAGAATTGTTTAGATTTAGATCGCCTGTAATTGACTGATGGACGTTGTTTTTCTTACTTTATAAAATTAATTGATAGCCAATATTGGTCTTCACAATCCACAGCAAAAATAATGAGTTATATATGCATGTGTGTCTGCTGGTAATAAATAGAAGCAGTAGTATCAAAAATATTAATTCAGCAATTACAAGGCCCAGCCCAAATGGGAGGTTCATTAAAAATGGAAATCCGGCAACCAATCTTTCACAAGCAAGCGTCTGCATGCCTAGGTCAGTCCACTGTTCAGTGGAAACAAGTTGGTTTAGGAGGTAACTGATCCACTCCTTGAGCCAGCAGGGAGACACTGGTAATGAAGGAACACAATATTTAAACGACAAGGTAAGTTCACTGAGGAGTTACAAGTGAGCGTGATAATCACAGTTACAGTAGGAGGCTGACAATTTGACAGAGACTGAATGCTGGAGTTGGTCCTTTCCTTGTGTGGTTGATGCAGGTGCAGGTGGTCTGGCTGGGGAGCAGGAAACTCTGGATTCCACACAAAAGGGTGGAGAATGCCTCCTCAACCCCTTCTGAAATTGGAGCGTTAATACCAAAACAAACCAGTGCCATACCATGACCTCCAAGGATCTTGGAAAAGTGAGTGGTGAGTTGTAATGCTACCTGGCTGAAACACTGGTAAATGGACTGGTTCTTATAAAATGCTTTTCTGCTCTATATGAAAACTCCAAACGCTTTATAACGCATGTCTGATTCATTTGTTCACACACACATTTATATGAGCATATTTTTCTAGATCTAAGTGCTTTCTACCTAACACACATATTCACACACAGAATCACATACCAGTGAAAACTGTTCAGCAACAGCCTCTGGGTCAGTCTTCACCTGCCCACCCTCAAACACATAACCCAAGAATGTTACTGAAGACACATGGAATTCACATTTTTCTCCTTTAACCTACAGGTTTCAGGGAAAAATAAAAATGTCTTTGAGGAAACAAATACAAGATTTTTAAAAACCCATCAGGATATTGTTGACTAGAGCCTAGAACACTTTTGGGGCATTAGTGATTCCAAAGGGCATCAAAACATATTCAAGCTATCCAAGTGGAGTGTTGAAAGCAAACTTCCACTCATCTCCATTGTGGATTCTGACTAGGTGATAAGTGTTGTGAAGATCCAGTTTAGTGACTATTGCAGCCCCCTGGATGGTTTCAAAGGCAGAGCCGATGAGGGGGAGAAGATATTTATTAGGGCCCGAGCACAGAGTGTGCGAAGGCCCTATTGTATCTGTGTTGTTTATTATTATTATTATTATTATTATTATTATTATTATTCTGGCAAAACGATTGCTTTTTTGACGACTTTAACATACCCCAAAACTCATCAAATTTTGCACGTGCATCATACCTGGTGAAAATTTATGTATTTTAATGGCGCCGGGCAAGGGCCAGCAGAAATGGCTCTCTAGCGCCCCCTAAACTACAGCCCCACCGCTGTGTTTCGCATAAAATTCTGAAACTTTATACACACATTTATCATATCCGGACGCACAAAAAATCCTCTTGGAGCCATCCTCTAAACCCAACAGGAAGTCCGCCATTTTTAATTAAACATGCAAATTTGGCGATTTGCACTTCTCAGACTTTTACCATTAACTCAGAGGTTTTAGATGTTACCAACATCATATTTGGTTTGTTTAATGTACACACCAAGGGGAATCTACGTTTGTAAAATGGTGAGTTTTTGCCAAAGGGGAGTGGTCCAAAAGCCCCCCTGAAGTTAGATGATTCGCCATGAAATTTTGATTGACTCTCATTCATCCATACATAGTCCAATCTGGATCAAACTTCTTCAGTAGGATGAGCATCTGTCCCTGAACACATAGATATTGGAATTTTTTATGACAATTGCAGCGCCACCTAGTGGGAGCAGGAAATGTCATTTTTTACTCTTTGAGGTCCAGTTCAAAAGTAGTTGAGCAAAACCATCTCAAATATCCCCTGCAAAGCCTTAAGGAGTTGGCCTTACACCAATTTCAAAACTGTGAGTTTTCTCCAAAGGGCGTGACTGTGGTGGGACGCCAAAGTCGGATGTTTTGCCATGAAGACAACAATGGCCGTAACTCAAAGCCAACT
Source organism: Pterophyllum scalare (assembly GCA_024447675.2). Lineage (NCBI taxonomy): Eukaryota > Metazoa > Chordata > Actinopteri > Cichliformes > Cichlidae > Pterophyllum > Pterophyllum scalare. Next base: position 139,657 of record JAMQGT020012370.1, on the reverse strand, counting down.
TGACCAATCTGCCTCAAAATTCAGTGGTTTGATAAGGCTCCAGTCCTGAACACACTGATATGCATAAGGTCCATAAATGTTAGAGCGCCACCTAGTGGCACCTGCAAATATCATAAAATAGCATGTTTTTTGCCTAGCCCCGGAGCTACATTTTATCTACATATCTGAAATTGTGGAGGCTGATGTAGCACCCTAAGACGTACAAAAAAGTCTCTTGGACCCATAAGCGAAAGCCTACAGGAAGTCGGCCATCTTCAGTTGAAGGTGTCATTTTGCGCCATTTCCAGGCCTCCTATTTGAATTAACTTGTCCTAGGGCATTTGACTCAGTGAGACCAAAATGGCTCCAGATCATCTACACAAGCGGGGCATCAAAAGTTATTCGCAGTTTTTTAAAAGTTCGAACGGTGTTGCCATGGCAACCCTCTGAATTTGGACTTTTTTTTTCACGCCCCACAAGGACTCTAAACATCAGCCCCAGTGCTATGCTTGCTCTGTCTACCTGAAATTCTTTATGCTGGTGCAACATGCTAAGATGTACAAAAAAGTCTCTTGGACCCATACCCGAAACCCAACAGGAGGTCCGGTATATTCAAATTAATGTGTCGACCTTGTAGCAGTTGCCTCCATTTTCAGGGCTGTAACTCAAAGCCACCTTGTCCAATCTGCCTCAAACTTCAGTGGTTTGATAAGCCTCCTGCCCTGAACACATTGATATGCATAAAGTCCATAATTGTTAGAGCGCCACCTAGTGGCATCTGGAAAAATCATAAAATAGCATGTTTTTTGCGTAGCCCCAGAGCTACATTTTATCTACATATCTGAAATTGTGGAGGCTGATGTAGCATCCTAAGACGTACAAAAAAGTCTCTTGGACCCATAAGCGAAAGCCTACAGGAAGTCGGCCATCTTCGATTGAAGGTGTCATTTTTCCCCATTTCCAGGCCTCCTATTTGAATGAACTTGTCCTAGGGGATTTGACCCAGTGAGACCAAAATGGCTCCAGATCATCTAGACAAGTAGCCCATCAAATGTTCTGTGTGGTTTAACAAAATGTTCAACGGCCTTGTCACACCAGGTCGTTGAATTTAACCTTGGGTTTTCTCTCGCCACAGACATTTGTGGTGCACTCATTCAGACATGCTTTGCACAATCAAACTAAAAATGTAATCACTAATGTGCACACCCAGGCTGAACCCATAACTACAGATTCAAGGCTATGGTTGCAAGAGCGCCCCCTACAGAAGCACATACATTTTGTATGGCGTCCACAAAATTAGTTTCTCTGAAATGCATGAAAATTGGTGTCAACATTGCTGAAATTATCCTGATCAAAAAACTCAATCAGACCCATGCCCTCTTTTGCACGCCACAGCTGTGACCACCTCCCAAATACCGGATTGGTTGTATATTGAAAGCGGAAGATGCAGGTCCCCCTAAATGCAGGTCCCCCTAAATGCAGGTCCCCCTAAATGCAGGGCATTGGGTAGAGATATTCTGGCCATCGTTCTGATCGAGCGAAGGCGCGGAAGGTCACCGAGCGCGCCTCGGCTCGAAGCGAGCCAGGGGTGGACGCGCGCCGGGTGGCGAGGGCCCGATCATCACCGCTTGCGGTTTTAATTCTTTATTGTGTCTGATTAAGGCCCAGTAGTCAATATGTGGTCTTGGAATCTTGTCTTTCTTTTGCCATGAAGAAGAAGCCTGCACACACAGGGGAGGAAGATGGTCTAATTTCTGCCGCTAAGGATAACAATTATTATTATCCATTCTCTTATCATGTTCAGGGGGTATCCCAGCTGTCATACAGCTGTACAGGTCACCAGACTGTCACAGAGAGACAGACAGGCATTCAAGCTCACATTCATACCTATGGGCAATTTAGAATCACCAATTAACCTAACCACACTAACTGCATGTCTTTGGACTATGGGAGGAAACCAGAGCACCCGGAGAAAACCCACGCAAACACAGGGAAAACATGCAAACTCCACACAGAAAGGCCCAGACCAAGGTGGATTCAAATCCAGACCTTCTAGCTGTGAGGCAACAGTGCTAACCACCACGCCACCGTATTGCCCATTTACACTCTTTGTACAGTGTCCATGGGTTTCTTGAAAGGCCCCATATAAATCTAAGTTGTTGTTAATAATAATGTTGTTATTGTTATTAATAATAATAACAATATTATTATTATTATTATTATTAATAACAATAACAACATTATTATTAACAACAACTTAGATTTATATGGGGCCTTTCAAGAAACCCATGGACACTGTACAAAGAGTGTAAATAAAGAAAAACAAACAAATAATAAATAGAGATTAAAGGCCCTTTTGAACAGTGAGTTTCAAAGTTTCTTAAAAGAGTCCAGAGATGAGGCATTCCAAAGCTCAGAAGGCAGAGAGTTCTAGAGGGTGGGGGCTGCCACACTAAAGGCTCTATCCCTAAGGATTCCCTGTATTTCTCTATACTATACAATGCTCTTGGGCCAAGAGCATTGTATAGTCTGCTGGTGGGGAGTGGAGCACTGGGAAGGACACCTCACCCAAGAGGTGTTCCAGGCATGACCCCATCCTAGTCAATTGCCCAAACCACCTCAACCGGTTCCTTTTGATTAGCAGCTCTACTCCCAGTCATGCCCCTCCAGGCCTCACTGTCATTGCCCACATGAATATTGAAGTCTCCCAGTAGATGATGGAGTCACTGGACAGAGCACCTGATGCACCCCACCAAGCAACTCCAAGAAGGGTGGGTACTGTCATTAGGTGCATAAGAGCAAACAACAGTCAGAACCCATTCCCTGGCCCGAAGGCACAGGGAACAGACCCTTTTGTCTGGAGAAAACTCTGGCATACAGGAATAAGGCCAAGGACATACAAGGATACCCACCCCAGCTTACTGCCTCTCACCGAGGCCAACTCTAGACTGGACCAGTGTCCAGATCCTTTCCAGGAGACTGGTTCCAGAGCCCAGGCCATGTGTTGAGGTGAGCCTGACTATATATAGCTGGTATCTCTCAACCTCTCACACCTGCTCAGACTCCTTCCCCACCAGAGAGTTGACATTCCATGGCCCAAAAACCAGCCTTGATAGTCAGGGATTGGTCCAGTAGGGCCTCTGCCCTTGGCTGCCACCTAACAGATATTGCACCCGACCTCCATAATTTCTCCTGCAGGTGGGCCTACAGGAGGGTGGGCTCATGTCTCCTCTTGGCGCTACAAGCTAAAGGCCCGCCACCAGGCTCTCTCCCCCTCGAGCACCCTGCCCAGGCCTGGCTCCAGGGTGGGGCCTGATAACTATGTTCCAGGCAGGGTAAGTTGTTCTCTTGATTTCTCTGTCATAAGGGTCTTCTGAGACATTTATCAGTTTATCCACATGGAATCTCTCACACTGCCCTAAAGAAACTGAACCACAGTGCTTAACTGGATCTTAGAAAATACTGTCCAGGGGAGTCATCAGTCCACTGCTCAGTGGGAACAGGTTGGTTCAGGAGGTAAGTGATCCACTCCATCAACCAGTAGGAAGGCACTGGAAACTAGGCGAAAACATGTTAGATCAATGACTAGTTAAGTTTACTGTCAGAAAACTTTACCAATTCTTGTAGTAAGAATTTAATTTCTTGCAAGAAGGAGCAGTCACATTCAGCTCAGGCATCAGCAAGTGCTTACTGGGCAGTCCCTGCAAGCCTGTTATGCATACCATGAAACTGACAAGTTTGAGAATAAGGTAAAGACAGAAACAGGCTCTGTGACTTCTCACAGCATTGGCATGTGATGTTTATGTCCCTGACGTTCCAATCTCTGGAACAGACTTGGAGACAGGAACAACTTCATGGTTGTTTACAGTTCACTAGTCCCTGTCTTTAACTCACTGTGCTCCAGGTTTAATAGTTCACATTTCTCTGTTAATACGTCAGGTGCAGCTAGCACAGGGGCGCTGCAGAGAAGAGACTTGGCATGGTCAAAGGCATGTTGACATTCAGCAAAAGGCTCAAGTGGGCTGCACAGCCAGGTGAGTGGGGCTACCACCACTGGAAAAATTAAGGCAAAAACATCTATAATACCTGGCCAACCCAAGGAACCACCGAAGCTTATGTCTTGTGATGGGTGTGGGGTAGGATAACACTGCCTCCACTTTCGTAGTAACGGGGCACACTAGCTCGCAGCCAACTTGCTTACCCAGATATGTCAGTCTTTCTGAAGTCACACTTGGCCAGGTTTAGAGTCAGAGAGGCTTGAGCTAGAAGGGTAAATACAGTGGTTAGAGTGGCAATATAATCAGACCAGAGGGACGAATATACCACAACATCATCCAAGCACACATTGTAGGTGGGAATACCTCTTAACACAGTGTTCATAAGCCGCTGGAAAGTGGCTGGCGCATTACGCATCCCAAAGGCCATCATAATATATTGCATGAAGAGATCAGGGGTGACAAAGGTGGAAATATTAGAAGCTCTGGGACTGAGTGGAACCTGCCAATATCCCTTCAACAGATCTAGCTTAGAAATGTAGGTGGCTGTGCCTTTGTTTCTACACAGTCCTCCATACGAGGCAAAGTAAATGACTCTGGTACTGTGACTGCATTTACCTTTTGAAAGTCCATACAGAACCACAGGGAACCATCTCACTTTGGTGTCAGAATGCAGGGAGAACTCCAAGAGCTGTGACTAGGTATGGCTAGACCATTTTCAAGAAGATACATCACCTCCTTTATCATCACTTCTCTTATTTGCGGGGGGCAACAATAAGCATACTGCTTAATGGGAAGGGAGTTACCAACATGAATGTCATGTTCTAACACAGTTGTCCTGGAGGGGATATCTCCAAAAAGAGTGGGATGTGCACACATCAACATATAACACATTTCTGACTTATACAACAATTCATAAAAGCATGATTATTATAACTAGCACAGCAACTATTTTTCTAACAGCAAGTTACAAGTCAGCCAGATTACCATAGTTAGTAGGCTGACAATCTGGTGGAGACTAAATGCTGGACCATACGATAATACAGAGAAAACCCCAAATATCAGTGACCCTGCTATGAGCAAGCACTTGGCAACAGTGGGAAGGAAAATCTCCCTTTTAACAGCAAGAAACTTACAGCAGAACCAGGCTCAGGGAGGGTCCGCCATCTGCTGTGACTGGTTGGGAGTGAGGAGAGGGAGACAGGACAAAAGACACACTGTAGAAAGGAGTCAGAGATTAACAAATAATGGCTAAATGCAGGGTGGTGTATAAACACATAAACAGAAAAGAAGTGAGTGAAGAAGAAACACTCACTGCATCATGGGAAGCCCCCCAGCAGCCTAGGCCTATGGCAGTGTAACTAAGGGAGGGTTCAAGGTCACCTGATCCAGTCCTAACTATAAGCTTGATCAAAAAGGAAAGTTTTAAGCCTAATCTTAGAAGTAGAAAGGTGTCTGTCTCCTGACTCCAACCTGGTAGCTGGTTCCACAGAAAAGGAAACTGAAAGCAGAAGGCTCTGCCGCACATTCTACTTTTAAATACCCTAGGAAATACAAGCCTGCAGTCTGAGAGTGAAGTGCTCTATTCCAGTGACATGGTACTAGGAGGTCTGACAACACGAGGCCTGATCATTCCAGATCTTTTACGTGAGGAGAAGGATTTTAAATTCTTGATTTAACAGGGAGAAGCAAATTTGTTTGAAGAGAAGCCAAAATGGGACTGTCAGTACTCTCACTGCAGTATTCTGGATCAACTGAAGGTTTTTCAGGGAGCTTTTAGAACAACCTGATAATAATGAATTACAATAGTCCAGCATAGAAGTAATAAATGCATGAACTAGTTTTTCAGCATCATTCTGAGACAAGATGTTTCTAATTTTAGATATTACGTAAATGCAAGAAAGCAGTCCTACATATTTATTTAATCCTAGTACGCTAACAAGGTGATTTCCATCCTTGTGAAATTGAGATTAACAGTGTTACAAAACTCACTTTAGTGTTCTAGTGGGTGAATATGATCTGATCAAAAATGACTCCAAGATTCCATGTAGTCTTAGTGTCCGGTCAGATACATAAGATTTGAAGTGCCAAGTACAATAACCTCATTTTTATTTGAATTTAGAAGTAGGAAATTAGAGGTCATCCAATTCTTAATGTCTTTAAGACATTAATGCAATTTAACTAATTGGTGGTGCGTCATCAGGCTTCATGGATAGACCTAGTCAGCTGTATAGCAAAAAAATGTATGCTATGCCTTCTAATAACATTGCCTAAGGGAAGCATGTATAATTTAAATAGAACTGATCCCACCACAAAATCCTGTGGAACGCCATAATTAACCTTAGTGTGAAAAGAAGGTTCCCCATTTACAGGAACAAACTGGAGTATTAGATACATATAGTTCAACTCCACACAGTACCTTTAATATCTATGGCATGTTCTAATCTCTGTAATAAAATATTATGGTCAACAGGTCCCCTCCATGAATCGCCACATTATAGTGGTGGAGGGGGTTTGTGTGTCCCAGTGATCCCAGGAGCTATGTTGCCCAAGGGTCTCTCATGGCAAATTGGTCCTCGGTGAGGGGCCAGACAAAGAGCAGTTTGAAAGACTCCTATGAAAAATATAACAAAGGAACAGTTTACCCTGCCAGGGATAGGGTTACTGGGGCCCCACCCTGGAGCCAGGCTCAGGGAGGGAGCTTGAGGGAGAGCATCTGGTGGCTGGGCACTAGCCTATTGTGCCTGGCCAGGCACAGCCCAAAGAAGAGACATGGGCCCGCCCTCCTGTAGACCCACCAATTGCAGGACGTAGAGGTCTGGTGCAATGTGTGTCAGGTAGTGGCCAAGGGTGGAGGCCCTGGCAGACCGATCCCCAGCTATCAAGACTGGCTATAGGGACATGGAATGTCACCTCTCTGGTGGTTGCCCTCAGTGAGAGGTGGCAAGCTGGGGTGGGTATTCTTGTATCCCCTCAGCTTGCTGCCTGTACGTTGGAGTTCTCACCGGTGGACGAAAAGGGTGCTTCCCTGCGCGTTTGAGCCGGGAAACAGGTCCTTACGCGCCAAATGACAGTTCAGAGTACCTACCATTATTGGAGTTGCAGAGCGGGGTACTCTAGGGTGCTCTATCTGGTGAATCGATTGTCCTACTGGGAGACTTTTACACTCACATTTGCAATGACAGTGAGACCTGGAGGGGCATGATTGGGAGGAACAGCCTGCCTGATCTGAACCCGAATGGTGTTTTGCTTTTGGACTTCTGTGCAAACCACAGTTTGTCCATAACAAACACCATGTTTGAACATAACGATGTCCATAGATGCACGTGGCATCTATGGACATAGGGCGCAGGTCGATTTTGTAATCTTATCATTAGATCTGCGGCCATATGCTCTGAACACTTGGGTGAGTTGCTGCCCCAGGTGGAGGAGTTTAAGTATCTCCAGATGAGCTGGAGGAGGTGGCTGGGGAAAGGGAGGTCTGGGCTTCTCTGTTTAGGTTGCTGCCCTGTGACCCGGACCCAAAAAAGCAGAAGAAAATGGATGGATGGATGGATGGATGGATGGATGGATGGATGGATGGATGAATGGATGGATGAATGGATGGATGATGGAGTTTTTGAGCTGGCTAACAATGACTCTTGTTTCTGAGCTGGCGCCACCTGTGTGTCAGAGGTGTCTCATCATCAGCACTGGCCCCTGGAAGGTCACCTTTGTTGACCTTTTGCCAGCCTGGATGGATGGATGGATGGTCAACAGGTTCAGCAGGACAAGTATAGAGATGAGTCAACTGTCGGAGGCTATAAGATCATTTGCAGCCTTCACTAATGCTGTTTCTGTACTGTGATTGAGACTGTGACTGAAACTCTTCATATGAACTATTCCTCTACAACTACTCTTTCAAGAACTTTTGAGAGAAAAGGAAGGTAAGAGATTGGCCTATAATTAGCTAAGACAGATGCGTCAGGTGATGGCTTTTTAAGTAATAGTTTAATTATTGTGACCTTAAAGGCCTGTGGTATGTAGCCCATTGATAATAATAATAATAATATTAATAATAATAATAATAATAATAAGTAGACTAGTCCGTTTCTAGCAAAGTTGTGGTGGGATTGGCTTGCTGCTTGGAAGTAAACAGGTTGGCTGACAAAAGCTAAAGGGAGACAGCAGTTGATACAGTTGATTGCAACCAGCAGGAAAAAAATGATAAAATAGGGGTCTCATATGAAAATGGCTGTAATTTGTAAACATTCAATCATCGAGGCAGAAAGTAACATGGCTTTTATCAGTGAATGAACCAAACTGCTGTTTCAATGTCCAATATGACAAAAATTTAATGCTCTGAATCATGCAAAGCTAATCTATTAAAATTAAAAAATGAAAATATGGAGCACAATGTGTCCACTTTAGAAAGTGACTGTAAATAAGTTGTAAGTGAAGAAAAATTTAATTCAGTACAATCAGGGATCAAGATAAATATCATAGTTATGCTCAGTTTCAATCCTGTTAATTCTTAAACAGTAACAAAATATATTATATAAAACAGTTAACACTAGCCAATTCTCCAATTAAAAATTTGGATAAAAATACCAAACATACGAATACATTCATAAATGCATTTTGCTGACTGACTTTCCCCAGACTCTACAGTCAAACTCACTCCCCAGAGAGCCACCTTACAGGACCTCTTAAGTGCACACATAACACAGGAGCTCTTATTAGAGTGACTGGTAAAGTTTGTCTTTGGCCTTCCCGTAATCTTCCAGCCCTAAGCTCTCTTTTTGCTCTCCACCACCACTCCTCAAACCTTCACACCTTTCACCCATCTCTGTTGTTATTGTAGTCTCTACTGCACTCATGCTGGCCTAATGAAGTGTGGATGAGTGTTACGGTGACTGGATTGCATTTATCATTGACTTTAAGTTTAGTTTACAGAGAGCTGAATAATTTATTATGTATGAATAGGGGTTTAGAGCCTATCGCAGTTTGATAATATATTCCTCCTTGATGCCTCTGCTGAATCCTGATGAAGCAGCAGAGCTTCTGCACACACACATTATGCATGTGCCTGCTGTATGGCTGGCTGGCATGTGTTGGGAAACAGATATGCCCTCGTTCCTTTCTCAGAGCTTAATAAAAAAAAACTTTTTTTTATCTTTTTTTTTAATCACTGTTCTCAAATCATTTGACACAGAGTGTCATAGTTAGCGGGTGTGGCAGGCAGAGTGTGGACCCAAATGTAGAACTCCGGAGCCAAAATGTAAACTCAAATACAAAAATAACAAATACAGCAAACTGGTGACAAGGAACTGAAAGACACACACCTATAAAGGAATGAGAGATGATGCAACAAGGAACAGAGGAAAACTGAAGGCTCAAATACGATAAAAAATGCAATAAACAGAATCAGAAACAGAGATAGAAACACAGAGTAAGAGTTCAACATCAACCCTTTACTTTTCTCTGAATTTACACTGAAGTGGTAGTTAGGGTTTCTTTTTTCATGGTCCTCGGTCTTTTGCCCAGTGTCTTGAGTTTTGTAGCCTTTTGAAGTTTTGAGTGTTGTATTTTTTTTTAGGAGGTTCACCTGTATTTACATTTGGTGTTCATGGTATAAAGTTTGCTCTGCATTTGCTGTGTTATTCTAAATGCCTTCTTCTAAGTGTTTGTTTATTTCTTGGTCAATGTGCCAAGTTCACGTGTCTTAGTCTTGGTCTCTGTGTTTTCACTTACAGTCTTATTTTGGTAGTGTCTTGTATCTTGTGCAGTGAGTGCAGTTTTGTTCCCCCGGTCTCGTTAGTGTGATTCTGTCCACTGTGATTCTGTTACCTGGTGTGTAAATATTTTCTGTGTTATTGCCAGTCCTTTGTTGTGTTGTTGTCAGCAGCTTCCCCACTGTGGGGTGTGTATCTGTTCTGTGTCAGCCTGTTTTGGGATTAAGTTTTCCAATGCCGGTTCCTTAAGTGTTCTGTTATTTGAGGCTGAACTCACCAAGAATGCCACTTAAGCTTATGCCTGTGTACTGAGTCCTGCATTTGGGTCCAAACTGTGCCTGCCACACCTCTCAGCCCTGACATTTTTTCCCTTTCTACCATCATTTGTCAAGCTGTTCAGTGACCTGGACACAGGTGCGGCACGCAGTGGCAAGGTTAAAAAGGGTGTTTATTAAACAGGTTAGGCGTCTTTTCTTGGGGAATATGTTGGTGGCAGGTGAGTTATCAGCTCCAAGCAGTTCTCTCCTTTCCATGTTTCTCCACACTAATCCTCTCTCCACAGCTCCTCCTGCGGTGTTGGTTTCTGGGCAAAGGGAGATGAAGGTGAGTAAAGCACACAGTGATAACTTAGACAACACACAAGCAGTTATTTAAGCCAAGCTTGAAATGCTGCAATGATCTCCAGCCTTTTGTAATCCAACAGCCTGCAGATGTTTGATTCGATAAGAGCCACAGGTGTGTAATCAGCAGGATGGATAAAAATATTATATTTGTAATTTAACAAAATTTTACAAAATATCTAACCATTAACCCTTGCCCCACTAGAGAAATATTTTCAAGGTGCCATCCACTGTGAGCAGTTTTCATGATAGTCAATAATCTTAAAATAGGCCCTTAAAATATTTTGTTATGAGTTCTGTGTATATATCAATATATCAAAGGGAAGAAGAGACCTTGTGCTTTCATATGCAAAAATCTTTCTTCATTCATTTTTTTTTAATCAGCATTTGAATGTTGCTCATTTTCATCAAAAACATGGTATTTGGGACAAAGCCCTGAGAAAAATTTATTTTAATTTTCTATAGAGTAACAGTCCAAAGTGTCATGGGGCACTGCAGCCTTTAGAACAGTGAGCCTTGCCTTTCTTAAAAAGTTTACATATTAGAGCAGCTACTCCTTACCCTCAGGAACTGCTCTTAGTTTCCACTGTGCCTGAGGAGAAGACCATGTAGTTTTCTTTCATCATTTTACCTGAGTTCAGTCCAGAACAGCTTGATTTGTTTAATTCAGGAGTACTGACCATTCAGTTTAATTTGTAAATGCTTTGTAAAATACAGTGTATCACAAAAGTGAGTACACCCCTCACATTTCTGCAGATATTTAAGTATATCTTTTCATGGGACAACACTGGCAAAATGACACTTTGACACAATGAAAAGTAGTCTGTGTGCAGCTTATATAACAGTGTAAATTTATTCTTCCCTCAAAATAACTCAATATACAGCCATTAATGTCTAAACCAGCGGCAACAAAAGTGAGTACACCCCTATAAAAGACTACACCCGTAAATGACCAAATTGAGCACTGCTTGTCATTTCCCCTCCAAAATGGTAAATGGACTAGTTCTTATATAGCGCTTTTCTACTCTTCTGAGCACTCAAAGCGCTTATACAACATGTTTACATTCACCCATTCACACCCATTCATTCAAGCACTTCCATGATTAACTAAGCTAAGTGCTTTATTATCTAACATTCACACACATTCAACCTCCGACGGTTGGTTGCGTCGGAGAGCAACTTGGGGTTAAGTATCTTGCCCAAGGATACATTGGCATGCTGCCTGAGGTAGCCAGGAATCGAACCACCGACCTTCCGATCAGTTGGTGACCCGCTCTACCTCCTGAGCTACAGCCACCCGAAATGTCATGTGACTCGTTAGTGTTACTAGGTCTTAGGTGTGCATAGGGAGCAGGTGTGTTCAGTTTTGTAGTACAGCTCTCTCACTCTCTCATACTGGTCACTGAAAGTTCCAACATGGCACCTCATGCCAAAGAACTCTCTGAGGATCTTAAAAGACGAATTGTTGCGCTGCATGAAGATGGCCAAGGCTACAAGAAGATTGCCAACACCCTGAAACTGAGCTGCAGCACAGTGGCCAAGATCATCCAGTGTTTTAAAAGAGCAGGGTCCACTCAGAACAGACCTCGCGTTGGTCGTCCAAAGAAGCTGAGTGCACGTGCTCAGCGTCACATCCAAATGCTGTCTCTGAAAGATAGACGCAGGAGTGCTGTCAGCATTGCTGCAGAGATTGAAGAGGTGGGGGGGGTCAGCCTGTCAGTGCTCAGACCATACGCCGCACACTACATCAAATTAGTCTGCATGGCTGTCACCCCAGAAGGAAGCCTCTTCTGAAGTCTGTACACAAGAAAACCTGCAAACAGTTTGCTGAAGACATGTCAACAAAGGACATGGATTACTGGAACCATGTCCTATGTTCTGATGAGACCAAGATTCATTTGTTTGGTTCAGATGGTCTCAAGCATGTGTGGCGGCGATCAGGTGAGGAGTACAAAGATAAGTGTGTCATGCCTACAGTCAATCATGGTGGTGGGAATGCCATGGTCTGGGGCTGCATGAGTGCAGCAGGTGTTGGGGAGTTACATTTCATTGAGGGACACGTGAACTCCAATATGTACTGTGAAATAATGAAGCAGAGCATGATCCCCTCCCTCCGGAAACTGGGTCACAGTGCAGTGTTCCAGCATGATAATGACCCCAAACACACCTCTAAGACAACCACTGCTTTATTGAAGAGGCTGAGGGTAAAGGTGATGGACTGGCCAAGCATGTCTCCAGACCTAAACCCAATAGAACATCTTTGGGGCATCCTCAAGAGGAAGGTGGAGGAGCGCAAAGTCTCGAATATCCGCCAGCTCCGTGATGTCATCAAGGAGGAGTGGAAAAGCATTCCAGTGGCAACCTGTGAAGCTCTGGTAAACTCCATGACCAGGAGAGTTAATGCAGTTCTGGAAAATAATGGTGGCCACACAAAATATTGACACTTCAGGAACTTTCACTAAGGGGTGTACTCACTTTTGTTGGTTTAGACATTAATGGCTGTATATTGAGTTATTTTGAGGGAAGAATAAATTTACACTGTTATATAAGCTGCACACAGACTACTTTTCATTGTGTCAAAGTGTCATTTTGTCAGTGTTGTCGCATGAAAAGATATACTTAAATATCTGCAGAAATGTGAGGGGTGTACTCACTTTTGTGATACACTGTATATGGTCGTCACTTTAGATAAGATCACACAAAATATGGTAAATGGATGGGTTCTTGTATAGTGCCTTTCTACTCTTTTTAAGCACTCAAAACACTTTATACAGGTGCTGGTCATAAAATTAGAATATCATGAAAAAGTTGATTTATTTCAGTAATTCCATTCAAAAAGTGAAACTTGTATACTATATTCATTCATTACACATAGACTGATATATTTCAAATGTTTATTTCTTTTAATTTTGATAATTATAACTGACAACTAATGAAAACTCCAAATTCAGTATCTCAAAAAATTAGAATACAGTGAACCCTTGCTATAATGCGCTTCACCTTTCGCGGCCTCGCTGTTTCGCAGATTTTTTTAGTGCAGTTTTTTATGCTTTTTTTTTTTTAGTGTATGAACGTGCATTGGCTTGGCTGCCAGTAGATCTCCTCCATCCCTCATCTCTGTCCAGTACAGAATGTGTTCGGCTTGGCAAATTTACATGTTTGCAAATTTTCTCCATGACAAAACCCCCAATGTCGACGAAACGTTCTGCATCGATAAAGGCACCTGCGGACGTGCCAAAAAGGCAACTGTGAAATACGCGTGAGTCACAATGTGTCCAACCTCTGATCATTAAAATTATTTTTTAAAAGTATTTAAACCTGGGCTCTCATAACAAAAAAGTAACAATATATATAAAATGTAACAAAAAATATACACTAGAATATACATAATAGGTGGGGTGGGGGGTAGTCTGTCAGCTGTCTCTGATTCAGGGCCCTAATAGCCTGCGGAAAGGCCTCTCAATGTTTGCCTTCAGGGAGTGAAAGCGCTTCCCTGACCTCAAGAGAGATAAGAGTCTGTCAGTTCATGTTTTTTATTTGTAATGGAAGACACCTAAAACACATGAATTAAAAAATGAAAACATTTAATATATTAAAGAATCAGAAGATATCACATGTACATGTGGGCTCTTAGTTCAGGGAGCCAGGCCTTCCCAACCAGCTGCCTGTGCTCCCCTCCCCAAAAGAGCAAAGCTTCTAGCTAGACATAACAATTTTATACTACATGCACTATCTACGAGCGCTATCAATTCAAAAAACAGATGGAGAGAGCCATAGTTTAGACTTGGCCTTCGTCCAGTGGTTGACCACTGGTCTCCCATCTGTCTGCTCTCTATCTAATGTATTTATATAATGGTCTTTTATTTGCTTCAGCCACTGCTTATTAATTAATTTCCTGGAGTATACTTTCATATATTTGTCATGTTATTCATTGAGTAAAGAATAAACCCCAACAAGTCCATAGCTGGGATGGCTGGGGTCTCTCACAATCTTTCTGGCTTTGGTCTGGCACCACCAACTTGGGGTTCAGTATCTTGCCCAATGACATGCAGACTGGAGCAGCCATGAATTGAACCACCAACCTTCTGCTCTGCCTCCTGATCTACAGCCACCTACTCTTTGTTTTTGTTGTTGTTGTTGTTGTTTAATATATTGTGTTGTTTCACTTTTTATAATTGAGCAGCTGATATTGCATGTAAGATGAAAACAAAAAAAGAATGATGTGCAGGACAGCTGGTTACAAACATGAACATGGTCATGAAATTTACTACATGTATTCTTTGTAAACAACCAGGAGGTGGCATTCTTGATTCTCAGGTATATATCAGTGTTCATGGCCCAGGTGGGCTAACTGTTGTAGGCCCTCTCCTTCTTAGCTCTTTCTAAGGCTTTGTCCATGGCCTTCTTGAACTGAACTAACAACTAGTAACTGCCTGAATTAACCATGAATTACAATATGAAAATTTGCAATTATAAAATCTCTTTTAACACACTCACAACTAGCTCATTTTATAATCGGTTCATTTACTTGGACTTTATAAATGATTCCAAGAACAATTAACAACGCCTAAATAATTTTGCACTAAATTTGTACTTCTGGCAGTACTTCATTTAGAAACCATTAATCCATCATTTATACAGATAAAAATGCTGTCATTAAAAATTTTATATATCATCTTCATAAGCAAGACTTATACGCATGTTTATGAATAACATACCAAGGATTAATACTGTATGAATGATAAATTAAGTATTAACTAATACCTTACTAATACTTACTGTGCAGTTATTAAAAAGTGTTACTGAATTACAAAACTGAAAAATAACACTGAGTACTGAAGAAATAAAATGTTGTTTGTTGCTTGATTCTATGGAAAAAATATAAGGGACAGTAACTGAAAATTTTTAGTTTTATTTTATTAACATTTTAATTTCACTGTAGATAAAAACTTAAAGGGAAATATAATTACAAGTTGTCTGTCTCTCTGTGTTAGCCCTCTGGCTGGCGACCTGTACAGGGTGTACCCTGCCTCTCTGTCCTATGACAGCTTGGATGGGAAGGAAAGAAGGAATCAAGGAAGGAAGGATGGATGGATGGATATTTAAGTTCTGAAAGTGTAATCATTATTAGCTTAATCATTATTAATGCTGGAGGATTGAAGTTGAATGTTAATTTTTTGGGATACATTGCTGTTTCAGCCCTGTGTACACACGCCCATTGTAAAACAACGGTGTGGCTGTGGCTCAGGAGGTAGAGCAAGTCAGCTACTAATTGGAAGATTGGTGGTTCGATTCCTGGCTACTCCAATCTGCATGCCAAAGTATCCTTGGGCAAGATACTGAACCCCAAGTTGCTCTCTGATGCAACTGTTGGAGTGTGTGAATGTTAGATAGAAAGCACCTAGAAATAGAAAACAGTGCTTGTATGAATGTCTGTTTGAATGGGTAAATGCAAACTTGTTGTGAAAAGCGCTGTATAAGAACTACTCCATTTACCTTTCAGTGTGATACAAATTATAAAATTATGTCATGTCTGTGACAGGAGGGTGGGACAAGTGTTAATGCATGCCATATCCAATCTAGAGAAATATGTGGTTTAGGGTGTTGGACATGCTGTTTTCATCCAAAAGATTTATAGTTTTGCATAACTATGCAGATGCAGCAAGCATGTCGCATCCACTGAACCTTGTAAATATTCAACAGCCTTGACATATAAGTGTCACAATTCTGCAGGAAAAGGACCAAAACACAGGACTCAGGAGGCAAAGCATAAACTCAGAAATACACTGCTTTATTGCTGGTTGCACATCAGATACAAGGAAACTGAAAAAGCTCAACTGGAGCTAATGATTCAACACCTAGGAATACACAGGGAAACTCGGAACCGGAAACACACTACCTAAGTGAGATGACAAGACAAAAAACAGGAGAATAAACCAGAAACAAAACGCCAAAAAGACGGAGACTTGACAAGACAGGAACACAGGAAGCCTGAGAACTGAAACACGGGATTAAATACAAAATGAACAACAGCCAAGAACAGAACTCAGATCAAACTAAGCAGCCTGAGGATATAAACAAAGAAATGAACCAGGAATGACCAGAAAAAGGCACAAAATTCAAAACCACAAAAAAAAAAACTAAGGATCAAACAATAGAGAACTGAAAGTCCAAAAACTGAAAACGCTGGGTCACAAACCCAGGACCATGACCGTGAGATCCAATTAAAAAGCATAGTAGCCCTTTTAAGACCTATAATAGAACAAGTCTGCCAGACCATAGCTTTACAGTTATACACGCTGTAGTACCATCTTGTGGAATATTTCAACTCACTCACTCGTGTTGTGCCAACTGTGCCTTTTCCACAAATTTGGAAACTGAAGCTTTATTAATTAAACTCAGGAGATACAAAACTACGTGAGCCAGCTATGTGAAAACACGAAACTTGAAATTTCACACAGCAGGTAAGCCAACATTGTTGGCTACACTTACGAGGATGTGACAAGCAACAAGGGAAAACACAGACAATATCCGGCTGTTAAGCGATGACTTGGAATTCCATTTCCGGGTCCAAACTGTCAAGTGATCAATATGCCATAATGCCGTGTCCCTGGTTTTTTTAACCGATCCGACTCGAAAAAAAAACACACTCAGCTGTGATTTTACTGATGAGAAAGAGAAGCAGTTGATAAGGTATGTTAGAATCATCTTTAATAGTGGACAGTCATTGGTTATGCCATTGCTGTTTATTTAGGAGCATTTGGACCCAGAAATGACGTTGGATTTAGGTATGTCGAAACATCTGAGGCGAGAAGGTGAACAAAACACATTATCAAGACACAGGAAGAAAAACTAAACACAAAAGCACACAGGACAAGAAACTGCCAAAATAAAACAGGAAGTGACTAAACATGACACAACGTAGACTTGACAAATGAGGCTGACACACAGGGAATCTAAACATATGACTGAAGGGAAACCTGTTACAACACACAGGCTGACACTTTGACCATCACTGGACAGAGGTGGTGGCTTACAACAACAGCGAGCTAGCCACCTATAACAGTCTCACAGAGGTTTCACCCATTGGCCCCGGTGATAATAATGACCCATGCCCTTTTTTTACACCTTGGCTCATGTGATCAATAATGGTTGCTGAAAGGGGAGCCCCCAGCAACTTTATTACATTAGACTTTCTGCAAGTTGATTTAGAACTTTAAAACATCTCCACAAACCTAAAGAAGTCCAGTTGCCTTCTTTTCAAGCTTTCACAACTATCATGACCTGGATGTCTGAGAACCATCACACACAAAAGTTAAATGGTTTATCTGTTGACTGACAATCTGTGACCTAAAGACCGAATTACAGATTTTTGGTGTGTTCCTTTTGAGTGGGGCAGGCAAGTGAATGCAAGGAGTTTTCTCCAAATAGATTTCATTCACAGGTTTCCTTTCTCTCCAAAAAGAAATTCAATATGATGCTAAATTGAAAAACACTGATATCTGCAACTTAGATTCAACTTAATGAATATACATAAGTATGTAATAAAATTTATTGCTGAGCCTCTGTAAAACATTCTGTCTGAAACTAAGATTAATATTTAGCTTTAAAGCAAAACAAAAAATAACTTTTTTCTTTTCTGCTTTATAAACCTATGAAGAGGTTTTGACTCTATAAGCTGTGGCTACTTTCAAATAACCTTTTTAAATATGGATAAGACATTAAAACATTTTTTTCTAAAAAGCATATGGTCTTTTCTTTGTTCTGTGCTCTGAAGCCAACACCTTCTGACCCACACCCTCAAACAAACAAATAAATGTCAAAGCAAGGATAAAAAAAAAAAAAAAAGAAGTGAAAGGGGAATGAAAACTCCATCTGTCTGAATTCTAATGAGTATTCACAACCTGCAACTGTGTCTTTCACAACTCCAGAGGTGAAACCACAGGAGCCACCCCAAATGGCTGGGGAAATGCCAAAGGGAGGTGTTTCTATTTGCACCACAGCAAGAAAATTGATTGAGAAGTGAAAAACAAAAGGATGTCTCTGTCTCTGAGTCTACCTGTACATCAGGCATAGACTGGACTGTTTTTGCAATTCAACCAAAGGTAAAATATTTCAACAGATAACTCACTCACACTGCCTGCCTATCACACTCCCAGAGGGCAAAGATCAAGTGGACAGGAGCATTTCAACACAGCTGCCACCTGTCACTGGGAAATTAATTTTCATCATGTTTACTTCTTCTAAATTATAATGGGACATGCATGCTTGCATACCCAAATCCCAATGTTCTATTTTCAATACCATGGACACTCCAAAGGCCTTGATGATTATGCGGGCTGTATAATTGGCACTGGCATGAAAATGCAATCTTTTATACAAAGGCTGTTATTTCTATTGTGAAGTGCGGCGAGAAGCTGGCATTTGAATTTATGCCACACACCTGAAGTTTGATTCATAAGATCATATTAATTTACCATAGTCATGCCAGGTTTTGTGTGCACTCAAGCTTTGGCTGTCAGTGGCTAGTTTGGTCCAGACAAGATCATCATAGTGACCCACATACTGTGTATGTGACAGGATTCACACATGTGTGCTGTGCTGTCAATGTTTTAAGACAAAAAAAGATTTTTTGTCTGATGTAAAGCATCCATACTGTATAATCAGTATGCATGTATAACTGCATAATCAGTTAGAAACAAGGAATCACAGCAGCCCACATGTCCAGCTTAACCAAAGATGGCTTTGAGATCTTTTTATGTCTGCTTGTAATTATAAACTGCTCAAAAACTTAAAGGCACACTTTTTAATCAGAGTATAGCATCAAGTCAGTTAAACTTCGGGGATATTGATCTGGTCAGCTAAAAGTAGCAGAGAGAGTTGTTGATCATTTCAGCTGCTTTGGAGTTAATGAACTCAACAACAGGTGTACTAGATGAGATAACCCCAAAGCAGGAATGGTTTTACAGGCTGAGGCCACTGACATTTTTTCCCTCATCTTTTCTGACTGTTTTTTCTCTAGTTTTGCATTTGGCTAGGGTTAGCATCACTACTGCTAGCATGAGGCGATACCTGGACCCAAGAGAGGTTGTACAGATAGTCCAAGTCCTCCAGGATGGCACATTAATACATGCCATCTGTGTTTCCCAGCACAGTCTCAGGAGCATGGAGGAGATTCCAAGAGACAGACAGTTAATCTGGGTGAGCCGAACGAGGCCGTAGAATGTCCTTTACCCATCAGCAGCGCCATGTGCTTTTCACAGATGAGAGCAGATTCACCCTGAGCATGTGACACATGTGAAAAGGTCTGGCGAAGCCGTGGAGTACATTATGCTGTCTGTAACATCATTCAGCATGACCAGTTTGGTGATGGGTCAGTGATGGTCTGGGGAGACATGTCCATGGAGGGACTCACAGATCTCCACAGGATGGGCAACGGCATTCTGACTGCAATTAGGTATCGGGATGAAACCCTTGCGCCCACTGTCAGACCCTACACTGGTCCTGGGTTCCTCTGCTTGCACAACAATACCCGGCGTCATGTGTCAAGAGTATGCAGGCAGTATCTCGAGGATGAAGGAACTAATACCACTGACTAGCCCCCACGCTCGCCTGACCTAAATCCAATAGAATACCTCTGGCATATTATGTTTCAGCCCATCCAACACCACCAGGTTGCACTTCAGATTGTCCGGGGAAATCAATGATTCTCTGGTCCAGATATGGGAGGACATCACCCAGGACACCCTGGAGACTTACCAGAACACAATAAGCCCAAGAATACTGAACACCATCAATTGTCTTAACATCCTCTGCTGAAAGATAAGGAGTTGCTTTTGGGAGAGAGGGGGTCAGTTGTTTTGTTTGCTGTTTGCTTGTTTGGTTATCATTGAGCTAAACCACATGAATTATTGTTGATGATAAACATAGTACAACAACATAAATATACCAGTGGAAGAAGATCACATGCACATTTTATATAGTTTATCTCTGAAAATAGGGGCATTGTTTGACAAAATAGTTCTGAGTGATCACTTGTCTTATGATAAAACTGAGTGGCTTGTTTCTCTTCAGCATTACAAGGGTTTCAAGTTACAGTAACTGTTCAGTCCAGCATTATAAAATCCTTTTCAATTTCATTAATATCGTTAAGAGCCATGAGTACAGCACCACACTTATAGATGAACAGAGGAAACCCTGAAAAAATGCAAATTAATCACAGGCAATACAAACAGAGACAGAAAGAATATAACAGCCTGGCTGGCTTGTTTTTATCATAACACTTGTAACAGTCTTGAGCATGGATAATCCGCTGGAGGTATTCCCTCAGCTCAGCAACCACCTCCTCAAACTCTTTAGGAGTGATACTTGAGTCTGCAGGGTCCATTATGTTCGTGTCATTCTGTCATGAAATGGGCTGTATGGCAGACAAAGTGTGGGCCCCAATCCTGGACTCAGAAGAAATTAATGAACTGACTTTAATACTTTGTTCTTGAGCAATAATACAGAAATTCTCCAAATGGTAATGGTAAAGAAAACCTAGAAGCTTTAACAGGCAAGACACAAAACCATTTGCAGTGAGCCATTGACACAGATGCAACAAAGGACAAGGGAAAATGCAGACAATATATACACAAGGTAAGGGACAAGTAGAAACAGCTGGGAAAGAAACAATACAGGAAGCAAAAGCAAAATTAACCATGGTATACACGGAACAGGAGACTAGGACTCATCAAAACTAAACAGGAAATGACAAACATTACAAACAGAAATGCAGACCTGACACAGAGCCCAGGAAGGCAGGCACACTGAGGAAATACAGTGATGCAGGGAAGGATTTAACTGGACATGGGACACAGGAAAAGCATAACAACTGAAGCAAGGGATTAAATACAAATAAACAATGGCCCAGAACAGAACGTAGATAATCAAAACTAAGAAGGCCTGAAAATCAATACACTAAGCAGAATATCAAACCCTAGAGCCATAATCCCAAACTTCGGCATATAAACAAAACCAGAATTCAAAAGTCTAAACCTAGAAAACACTGGGTCCTAGAACCAGGACCAGTTTCTGAGCTTAGTTCTCCATCTGTGTTCCTTTCCTCTTTTGTCTAGTCTTGTGTATTAATTAGATTCCCTCAGTGTCTCTGCCTTCCTGTGTTGTTTCAAGTCTGTGTTCGTGGTTCCATGTTCAGTTATTTCCTGTTCTTTTCTCTTTTTTTGTTGATCTGTTGTCTCTTGTATTTTGTATGTAGTTTTACTTCCCGTGTCTCATTCCCTGTGATTTGTGTCAGCTGTGCTTCCACCCGTTTCCTCTTCCTTTGTTTGTATATATTGTCTGCATTTCCCCTTGGCCTTTGTCAAGTTGTCCCCTCAGCTCTGAGAGCTGTGTGCTGCATTTATTCCTTTATTCCTAGATTGTATGTTCCAAACTCATGCCTTGTCTGAGTTTTCCGTATTGTTGTGTTTCAGAAAGTCTTCAGCATTAAAATTGCCCTTTCACTTCAATTTCTGCCTTCCCAGCTCTCTGGCATTTCGGTGCCACTCTGCCTGCCAATGGCATAATGACTCAACCACTAAAGACCTGGAAAAAATGGGACTCAAGGGGTTCAGCTAGCAGTTTTCCCAAAGAATTATCAGCCTCCAAGGACAATGTTTTTTTCTTTCACCGCTGAAACAAGGCGGTCAAATCCTAGCCCAGCTTAACCAGGTTGTGTCATATAATCTCAGTCAGCTGGATCCACTGCCTGTTCTCCTTAAAGTCCTTTGTATTATCCACATGCTTGCAGCAGTTGGTTAATCCTACACCCCTGCTCCACCCAGAAGACTCCTCATCCTCCATCATGCAGCAGCAGCCACAGCTGTCCAGCATACAGAAGGATGCCCTCATCAACTTGTGCCTCTCATAACCCCACGCCTCCGCTGCCCTTGCTTAACAAGGCCCTTCCTCCTGGAACTGGCAATTCAGTCCTTGACTGCAATCAGCGACTGCTCTCCAGCCCTCGTCTTACTGACACCAGTTCTCCAGATTCTCTATAAGTGTGAGTGAAACTGACATTTTACTCTGTGCTTTCTCTGAGCCAGAAAACCTAAAGAAAGAGCTCTTTTGTTCCTGGCCTTCTGAGTAATAAGATTGTGAATTTTGTTTCTGAGCTGGCTGATGTTGAAAAGATGTCTGTATCTGTCTTGGTGCTGTATAAATAAAACTCAATTAAACTGCCTGCTGTGAGGAAGGAGGAGGATGTTGTTGTTGTTCCATTTCCAGGGAAACTTACAGAACTCTGAATTGCTGAATAACCTGTATTTCCCTTGGTTCTGGCCTGATGATTGGTGAGCGGGCACTGAAGGATTTATTTTCTATGACAAGCTGCTATTTTCTTTTATGTACATTATTTAGGTGACTTATTTAGGTGATTCCCCACCAATATAACAACATGCTTATCATGTTAATTGTGATGGATGCCATCATCTTACGATGGAGGTTGAGTAGATGCTCAAGCACACATTTTCTGAAAAACAACCTCACACCATAATCCACCCCCCCTCCACCAAACTTTACACTTCGCACAAGCCAGTCAGACAAGTACACAGACTTGTCCATCGGATTGACAGACATGATTCATCACTCCAGAGAACACGTCTCCACTGCTCTAGAGTCCAGTGGCAGCATGTTTTCACACCACTGCATCCAATGCTTAGCATTGTCCTTGGTGATGTAAGGCTTGGATGCAGCTGCTCAGCCATATTAACCCATTTTATAAAGCTTTATACTTGTGATATTGAGCTAATCTGAAGACCACATGAAATTTGGAGGTATGTAGCAACTAACCCAGCAGAAGTTGGCAACCTCTGTGCGTTATGTGCCTCCGCTGACCCTGCTCTTTCATGTTACGTGGTCTACCATTTCATGGCTGAGTTGCTGTCATTCCCAATCACTTCCCCTTTGTTATAATACCACTAACAGCTGACTGTGAAATATTATGTAGCGAGGAAATTTCATGACTGGAATTGACATTGACCCATTCTTTCACAAATGTTTGTAGAAGCAGTCTGCATGCTCAGGTGCTTGATTTTATACAGCTGTGGCCATGGAAATGACTGGAACATGAATTCATTTAGTTAGATGGGTGAAGGAATACTTTAGGCAATATGGTATGTATAATCAAGTTTGATCTAGGCTGGATTACTGTTATTCATTATTATCAGGCTGTCCTGAAAAGCTCCCTGAAAAGCCTGCAGTTGATCCAAAATGCTGCAGCTAGAGTACTGACAGGGACTAGAAAGAGAGAGCATATTTCTCCCATATTGGCTTCTCTTCATTGGCTCCCTGTTAAATCTAGAGTAGAATTTAAAATCCTTCTCCTAACATACAAGGTCTTGAATAATCAGGCCCCATCTTATCTCAAAGACCTTATAGTACCGTATCACCCCAATAGAGCACTTCACTCTCAGACAGCTGGCTTACTTGTGGTTCCTAGGATACTTAAAAGTAGAATGGGAGGCAGAGCCTTCAGCTTTCAGGCCCCTCATCTGTGGAACCAGCTCCCAGCTTGGATTCGGGAGACAGAAACACTCTCTATTTTTAAGATTAGGCTTAAAACTTTCCTTTTTGATCAAGCTTATAGTTAGGGCTGGATCAGATGACCCTGAACCACCCCTTAGCTATGCTGCTATAGGCCTAAACTGCTGAGGGGGGTCCCATAATGCACTGTTCCTTCTCATTCACCTTTATTTACTTGTTTATTCTTCACTCTGTATTTAATCATTATTATTAATCTCTGGCTCTCTTCCACAGCATGTCTTTTGTCCTGTCTCTCTCCCCTCAGCCCCAACCGGTCGCAGCAGATGACTGCCCCTCCCTGAGCCTGGTTCTGCTGGAGGTTTCTTCCTGTTAAAAGGGAGTTTTTCCTTCCCACTGTCGCCAAGTGCTTGCTCATAGGGGGTCGTTTTGACTGTTGGGTTTTCTCTGTGTTATTGTAGGGTCCTTACCCACAATACAGGCGACTGTGATTTGGCACTATATAAATAAAATTGAATTGAATTGAATTGAATTAAATTGATCTGCTAAAGGGGTACTATTTTGAAAAAACAATTCAGCTGTTGCAGCACTGTTAACTGACGTGTTAAGCCCTAAAGTTTGGTTTATGTTAGGTTCTAAAGCCCACTGAGCCACTGGTATATTCTCCCTTCATTTTTTAGGTTCTTTTTACCAGAACTTCTTGATTTCTGTTCTGTTTTTTAAAATAAAAATAATTCTTGGTTAATTATATTTGAATATGGCATCCTCCAACTAAATGGTTCAAACATGGAGTGAGATAACATGACAAGAACCCAAAACAGTTCACTGAAGAGTGTCTCTCAGCAGGTATGCATCCTAGTTTGTATGTCTTTTATGTAGATGAGCATGAGGGTTTTGTGAATGTTAGCACCTGTGCACCTCTTCTACTTGCAAGTGAGCTAAGGAGAACAAATCTGAGCTGTGCTGGTTCAACGCCCAGGAGGAGAATTTTGTTCTTGACTAGAGTCAGATTAACACACTTTTTTCTATAACAGAGAGTTGGATCAGGGCTGTTTTGGCCACAAAAGGGGGACCAAAACAATATTAGGCAGGTGGTCATAATGTTATGCTTGATCAGTATGTATTGCAAGGTAAAGACTAGCAAAGGTAATGAAAGCTCCAGCAATCAGATGATGCCCTATGAGCAAACACTTGGCAACAGTGAAAAACAAGAACTCCTTTGAACAGGAAGAGCCCTCTGGCAGAACCAGGTTCAGAGTCCAGGTTCAGGGCTGGGGCAGCCGTCTGTGTCAGATTATTAGCATGCTGCAGTGGCACAAAAATACATCTTGAATGAAAAGGAGGGAGTGAAAAAGAAATGCTCACTACATCACAAGAAAAAAGAACAGGTGTCTAATCTTATTAACTTTTGTTCATTGTTTACAATGGTAACACATTATATTTATATAGCACTTTTTTTTAACTCTGCAAAGTCCTCTTACACTGCAAAGTACATTCACCAGTTCACACAGTGTCAACTCTGTTACAGTACAGTAGAAATTACCCAAAGGCAGAACACTGGCATAATTAACAGATAAGATCTTTATTTTACCTGTTCTAGAATTACCAAAAATAGAAAGGAAGTCTAAAAACACTGAATTCAAAAACAGCTAAGAGGTGCATAAAGATGAATCACGTGAATACAACAGTCAGTACAATACTATACAAAGAGCACTAATTAGGAAACAGGACACAAGCAAGGGCAGAAAGGAGAGACAATTAATCACAGGTGAAAACAACCAAAGCTGCACTACAAAGCGGGATGCAGACTTATTATCCAGGTAACTTCAGAGATAACACTGATGATCATAAGTAATAAATCTAAATTCTTATATGCTACTTTATTCTTAATTTTTTTCTGATGACTACAAATAATTTTACAGTAATTTTATTGTTCTATAAGTATTACAGTAAAACACTAAACCCCATTCCCTAAATAAAATCCACAGAAGCCTAAATGAATTTCTTGAATCACACACTCTTCAGGCCAAACCGCGAACACAGTTCAGGCACTTAGCTACATGCTAAGTATGCAGTGCATCTCAATCACTCTCTTTTGCACAACAGCAAACACATTCTCAGTCACTAAATACACTTCACACGTATGTTGCAAAGCCATAAACACTGGCAGCAGAATGCAAACACAGCTCCAACACCGCTCTCAGCTGTTACACACAGCAACCCACAATTGAACACACATTTGTCAAATGATGTGAGCAGACCAACTGGGCAGGATTAAAGTCAGTTTAGTGTGCAGGTGGCACATGTGCATCTACAATGGACATACACATAGAGAGAGGAGGAGGAAGAGTGCGTGTGAGAGGTGGCAGACGAGGAGGAAGAGGATGAGGACGACCGATAACAGTCATCACCAATGAGATACGGGCAACCATTGCACACAGTGTCCTCGTCCACGGGATGACAATGAGGGAAGCAGGACAAAGGGTCCAACCCAATCTGAGCAGATTCTTTGTGGCAGCATCATCAGGACATTCACTGTTCCATGCTGTACAACATTTGACACAACATAAGTCACACTGCGAGTATTGTGATGATGTGAAGAAACCAATATAAGCCAGTACAAGGAGCAAGTGTCCACCACAGTCTGAAGATTCAGAGAGGAGAACACATAATTGCTTCTTTCATTATGTACAGGGGTTGGACAATGAAACTGAAACACCTGGTTTTAGACCACAATAATTTATTAGTGTGGTGTAGGGCCTCCTTTTGCGGCCAATACAGCATCAATTCATCTTGGGAATGACATATGCAAGTCCTGCACAGTGGTCAGAGGGATTTTAAGCCATTCTTCTTGCAGGATAGTGGCCAGGTCACGACGTGATGCTGGTGGAGGAAAACGTTTCCTGACTCGCTCCTCCAAAACACCCCAAAGTGGCTCAATAATATTTAGATCTGGTGACTGTGCAGGCTATGGGAGATGTTGAACTTCACTTTCATGTTCATCAAACCAATCTTTCACCAGTCTTGCTGTGTGTATTGGTGCATTGTCATCCTGGTACACGGCACCACCTTCAGGATACAATGTTTGAACCATTGGATGCACATGGTCCTCCAGAATGGTTCGGTAGTCCTTGGCAGTGACGCGCCCATCTAGCACAAGTATTGGGCCAAGGGAATGCCATGATATGGCAGCCCAAACCATCACTGATCCACCCCCATGCTTCACTCTGGGCATGCAACAGTCTGGGTGGTACGCTTCTTTGGGGCTTCTCCACACTGTAACTCTCCTGGATGTGGGGAAAACAGTAAAGGTGGACTCATCAGAGAACAATACATGTTTCACATTATCCACAGCCCAATATTTGCGCTCCTTGCACCATTGAAACCGACATTTGGCATTGGCACGAGTGACCAAAGGTTTGGCTATAGCAGCCCGGCCGTGTATATTGACCCTGTGGAGCTCCCGACGGACAGTTTTGGTGGAAACAGGAGAGTTGAGGTGCACATTTAATTCTGCCATGATTTGGGCAGCCGTGGTTTTATGTTTTTTGGATACAATCCGGGTTAGCACCCGAACATCCCTTTCAGACAGCTTCCTCTTGCGTCCACAGTTAATCCTGTTGGATGTGGTTCGTCCTTCTTGGTGGTATGCTGACATTACCCTGGATACCGTGGCTCTTGATACAGCACAAAGACTTGCTGTCTTGGTCACAGATGCGCCAGCAAGACGTGCACCAACAATTTGTCCTCTTTTAAACGCTGGTATGTCACCCATAATG
Source organism: Pterophyllum scalare (assembly GCA_024447675.2). Classification (NCBI taxonomy): domain Eukaryota; kingdom Metazoa; phylum Chordata; class Actinopteri; order Cichliformes; family Cichlidae; genus Pterophyllum; species Pterophyllum scalare. The sequence continues at coordinate 112,049 of JAMQGT020012370.1, read as the reverse complement.
TTGTGTGCATTGCAATATTTTGAGCAAAACTGTGCTCTTACCCTGCTAATTGAACCTTCATACTCTGCTCTTACTGGTGCAATGTGCAATTAATGAAGATTGGCCACCAGGCTGGTCCAATTTAGCCATGAAACCTCGCACACTAAAATGACAGGTGTTTCAGTTTCATTGTCCAACCCTTGTACATGTTTGCAGTATGACTCAATACAAAGGTTTTTCATTACATTCTTTTTCCAATATACTTGTAGGCATAGTACTGCATGTATTTTTTTGTAACTGCATGCTCTTTTTGTAGAATTGCCAGATGGCCACATCAGGGAGGGAGGACATCGATGTTGTCTCCCCACCAAGAGACCCTCATTGTTGACTTGGTCTGCCAGAACAATGCAATCAAACTGCATGAAATACAACAGAAGATCATTGAAGACCATGTGAATTTTGAAGGCATCAACAGTGTCAGCCTTTCCACCACTGACCGTGTCCTAAAAGGCACAGAATGCGGATGAAGCAACTGTACAGAGTATCCTTTGAGTGCAACTCAGAGGGTCAAGGAGCAAAGGTTCCAGTATGTACAGGTAGGTGTTCAATACTGCCGTCTAATCTACAGCATAAGTCTGTCTTTCTGTACCACTTACAAAGCTATATGTATTTTTCCATAGAGTGTTTCAACTGGATTCCTTAGAACGACCATATGAATATATTTATATGGATGAAGCTGGGTTCAATTTGACCAAAAGGAGGAGGAGAGGCCGGAATGTGATTGACCAACGAGCCATTGTTGCAGTCCCTGGCCAGTGTGGTGGCAATGTCACTTTATGTACTTCCTTTTCCACCATCATGCCACATTGGGGCCATACAACACTCTACATCTCCGGACATTTTTAAGTGATCTTTGTGATATTGTGTCAGCAGCAGGATAATGAACAGACAGGGCATCCTGTCTATGTCATTGTGTGGGACGATGTGAGTTTTCACCATGCCATGCAGGTCAGAGTGGTTCATTAAAAACAAAGAATTCCTGAATGTTTTCCTTCCACCATACTCCCCTTTCCTCAATCCAACAGAGGAGTTCTACTCTTGATGGCGTTGGAAGGTTTATGACAGGCAACCCTACACCAGAGAAAATCTCTTGCAGACAATGGAACTGGCCTGCAATGACATAGGTGTGAATACATGCCAAGCGTGGATCTGGCATACCAGGAGTTATTACCTACACTGCCTGGCAAGGGAGAATGTGGCCTGTGATGTAGATGAAGTACTGTGGCCTGACCCAGCACGTCGACATGATGCTGTAGAGTAGATACTGTATGCACTTTTGTTGTTGTAAAGAGTATATATGTGTGTGTGTGTGTGTGTGTGTGTGTGTGTGTGTCTATATATATATATATATATATATATATATATATATATATATATATATATATTTGTACTACAAGTGCTAAACAGGAGTTTTGTTTTGAAAAAGCATTTTTGTGAACAGTAAAGATTATTTCTAAAGACTTTATGATCTGATCGTTGTGTTTTCCTTTTTTCGATGTTGTGTGTAATGAAAAACTGTATACATTTGTAAGTGCACTCCCCCTTTTCCAGACTTGAACAATAACCACATGCGGGTGGCAGGAGCGCCATTTTCACGCAACATGTGGAAGTCCCTGGCCAATGGGGTGGCAATGTCACCCTCTGTACAGCCATTGGTAACTGGGGGAGGGGGTCCTCCACCATCATGCTAACCTGGAGCCATACAACACCGGGCATCTCCTCACATTCCTGGGTGGTCTACAGGATTGCATGGCTGCGTGTGAACAGCTGGATCAGCAAGCAGTGCCTCTTGTATACCTCATAGTTTGGGATACTGTGAACTTTCACCGTGCCCTCCAGATATACAAGCAGTTCACAAACAACCAGCGCTACAAGAACATGTTCCATCCACCTCACAGCCCCCTCCTCAATCCAATAGAGGAGTTTTTCTCTGCGTGGAGGTGGAAGGTGTGTGACTGACAGCCCTACACCAGGGAGAATCTATTGGAGGCAATGGAGCAAGCATGTGACGATGTTACTGTAGAGTCCTGTCAAGGCTGGATTAAACATTCAAGGTGGGGTTTTCCCCCGTTGCCTGGCACAGGAGCGCATTGCCTGTGATGTGGATGAGGTCCTCTGGCTGGACCCCACACAGACATGAATGGTGCAGACTGAATCTGTCGTACAGTGCTGTGCTTTTCATGTGCTTTTTATTTTTATTTCTTTTTTTGTCTGCATTCAGCACAGTCATGTCACTCTGACTATGGCAGTGTTTCACTGTACACACTTGAAATAAATATTTACTGTTGACTACATGCCCTGGATGCCGTGTCTTAGATTATTTGATGTAGTGTGTAACAGATGGTCTCTGTGAATGGATTTATTACTTTCTGTGCATGTGTGATCTGCCCACAGTGTTTGGTTTTGCACATAGGTAACTGCTTTTTGCAGTGATGGTTTGATTTTGATGGAAAAGTCTGGGATTTTGGAAAATTAGCTTGAGTTTTTGGATTTGTGTTTACAGTTTTAGGAAAATGGGTGTTGGACTCAGGAAATGTGAGTTAGCAGTTCAGAAATACTGTAATATGTGATCCTAAAACAGGAAACCTATATGTACTTGTACTAGGCTAAATTTGCATGTAGCCTAGTCTAAGCCTACATTGGAATTCTGTCCTTATAATTATTCTTTACTTGCTCTCAGAATGTTAAACACCACTGAGGCTACAGCTGCAAAAATAAAAACTGTCTGATGCACGTTTAAACAGTAATTTAATGGAATACTTTATTATAATCCATCAGATTCTTTCATGTATTAATGATACAGATGTGATATTGATAAGTCTGTTAACTTACACAGTTGGCATTTTTGCCAGCTTTCCATCCTGACTTCAAATACACAACACTTTATTAATATAGTAGCTCTTCTCCAGTCTTATTGACAAAAACGTTTAAAACACACACACATATCCTCTCATACACCCTCTTACTGCTGCTTTGCCTGTAGCAGCTGTGTTGCTTTCAGCCTGTATTATGTGTTTAACCTCTTCAAATTTTTTCCATAGTGCAGTTTTATCTTCCCTTGTAAAAGTCAGCCGCTCTGCTGCCAGTACAATTATCCATATATTTTGTTGGTCAGATGCTGCCAATGCCTTGGGGTGTGAATGCATGAGGGAAACTCTGAGTTAACTTAGCGAGCTGATAACCGGCTTCATGTGACAATTCATCCTGATTGCCATTGTTAGGATAAGTGAATCCAGAAAATGGAAAGATACCCTGTGTACCCTTTACAAATGACTTTCTTTTCAGTTCTTTTCATTGTGTGTGTGTGTGTGTGTGTGTGTGTGTGTGTGTGTGTGTGTGTGTGTGTGTGTGTGTATTCATACAGTGGAAATGACCTGATTCTGCTCTAAAGATAGTGATCTCATTAGGCATGCAGTACCACAATGTCCTGGTCCCTTCAGTTCAACAGCATTATGTAGCAGAATAAGTACAAAATCTACCATTAGTATTTCCCCAAACATAAGTTAAATTTAGTTAAATTTCCTCTGTATGCATGATCCGAACCTCTTCAAGGTATTGTTTTGAATCTCTTTTTTTAATCATTCCAGGTCCCGTATCTGTTCGTTTCCTCTACCCTTTTCTTTGAGCTTTGTAACCAAAGAACATATGGCTGAATACACCCATCAGATGCTCTCAGATGCCTGAGTGCTGAGGAAAAGTCCACAGCCCACTGAGGGCAATGTACTCTGACAGGATGAGGTCATATGATCTGATGTGTGAACTGTGGTCTTGTGCATTTCACAAGCTTAAATAAGTCATTTTCATATGGGCTTTCGGCTACTGTTTACATGATTGCAATAGACACAAATGTGCACATTCACACATGCACACACACACATTATCTTAAGCCTTTCCACTCAAAAAGTGGTCATCAGTCAACCAGTAAAGATTAATAATCTTCAGTAGAAATATTAAAAACGGAAAAAATTCAGTGGCCCTATATCCCTGTAACCGATGTCAGGGATCCATGCAGTTGAAAAAAATTACATGGAAAAAATAAAGAACTATGATAAAGTCTCTAAGCTGTTTCGAACCATTACTCCATTTCAAGATCAAAGCACTAGAACCAGAGATAATGTCCACACATTTATTGTCCTTGTCAAAACCTGATGCTGACTTCAGATTAGAGTGTCATAGCAGCAGTTAATGGAGCCTCAAGCCTCCTAACTCAATGCCTCAACAAGACAAGCAGATGAAAACCTGGCAAAGTTGCACGTTTACTCACACCACATTCCACTGATTTTTCTTAATTTTTATTTTCAAATTTGTAGGGCCAGTGACTACTGTCATTATCACTGGTTATTGTTATATGTCAGTCCAGTATCTTTATGCTCCATGTTGGTGGGGTCATGATATGAAAAGGCAGGCTGATCCACTGGAGGAGTTTAGGAGTAGCCACTGTACATCATGTTTACATGTATATCTTGATCTATTTTTTTATACATTCTATTTTATTTTATATATTTTTGTGTGACTGTCTACAGTGTGGCACTGAAACAGGACTGGCCCTCCAGCCTCATTGTGCATTCCATATAATGACAAATAAAGGCATTCTATTCTAAAAGGCCCACTCTCTTCTATCTTTTAACCATAACCTCGGGATAACCAGGAGCATCTGCTCAGCCAACCTTGTTTCACAGCAGCTCATCATTCAGTCACAAATTTAACCTATTGATTCATGTTGCTGGACAAGAATTTTCAATTTTTTTCCTGGACAGGCTGCCAGTCTGTTGCAGGGCCAGCACAGAGATATTTGCACTCACATTTACACTTATTGACAATTTAGAATTATCGATTAATCTACCCCCACTAATTGCATGTCTTTGGACTGTGGGATGAAGCCAGAGTGAGAGAACCCACATAGACACAGGGAGACCATGCCAATGGTGGATTTGAAGCCAGGACCCTCTTGCTGTGAGGCATCAGTACTAACCACTATGCCACTATTACACTACAAGTTAGTATATAGATGTTACTGCACTACTAGCAAACAAATCCAATTCTACTAATAAAATCAACTGATAAACTCATCCTGAGGATCCTCTGTAAACATCTAGCTAGAGTCTGTCAGCCACACAAAGATATAGAGAAGTATGTTTGGGCTGGAGCGATGTAAGAATTACTACACAATCTCTGTGAGATGGCCAGGCAATCTAACAGTAACAAAAAGGGAAAGTGACACAAAATCATAAGAGAATAAGAGAGGTCTTCAACTAAACAAACCTTTTCAGAACTTCTCACAAATGTAAATAGCAGATAGAGTGAAATTTTTGAATATGGAAAACTTGATCTGGGTTTGGAAAAATATTCACTAAAAGTGATGTAGTCTGTCATGTAGTCTACCAACTACATCCACCGTCATCTTATTTGAATAAAGTAATTACATCAAGATACCATAGTTAATCTGACAATGATAAATTGATATAAGCAGCACCTATAAATAACAGCCCCCACTTTTTCACTGGCAGCATGAAATTATTCTGATAGAGCTCATCTATTTCACATCACACTGCTGCCCTGTACTCATCCCACCTCCCTACCTCCTCTCTTTTTCTAACTCTTTAATTAATCTTTTTTTTAATACAACACTGCCGCTGAAGATAAGATTGCAAATGTTATTCTGTGTAACAGCTAAGTTATGACTCTCTCTGACATTTTTTAGAGGAAATTATTAAAAACCCTAGACAGATGGCCCCTTTCTTATGTAAAACTATGCAGATAAATGTCTTTTCTATTAGCATATATTAAGGTGTTGAAGACAGTGGCAGTGTGCATCTCTCTGTGCCTTACGTGGCTCTACATCCCTCTAGTTTTCAGTAAGAGACATTAACTACCTGCAATATTCGGGATAATAAAGTGAATATTAGAAATAATAAAGTGAAAACTTCTAGTCCTCACAAGGCAGGGTCAAGGAAGACTGATATTTCATCCATTACTTCGCTGCAAGAATTTACACTATACCTAAACCAACCAGTGTTTTTAGAATGTTAGCTAACACACTGGTGTTATAATTGTGTTGTTGACACACAGACCAGCAAGAGCTGAGGTAGCCTAAATCCCAGACAATCAACTGCTGAATTGCTGAAACAATTCAGGATTACATTCACACCTAAAGTCAAATTCAAATCACCAGTTACTCTAACCGGACTGCAGGAGTATGCCACGTGCCCAGGACAACAAACAAAGAAATCTAATTCTAAACTGCTGCTGTGTCTCATCTCTAATTGAAGAATTTTCAATTCATCCAGGTTTGGATTAAAATCAGAGACACACAAAATGCAAAAATATACAAAGTGATAACATAATAACATTATATATATATATATATATATATATATATATATATATATATATATATATATATATATATATATGTACACGAACACAGAAACTTTATTCATTATTATTAGGTTGTTCGAAAAGCTCCCTGAAAAGCCTGCAGTTGATCCAGAATGCTGCAGTGAGTACTGACAGGGACTAGAAAGAAAGAGCATATTTCTCCCATATTAGCTTCTCTTCGTTGGCTTCCAATTAAATCCAGAATCTAATTTAAAATCCCTCTCCTTGCATACAAGGTCTTGAATAATCAGGCCCCATCTCATAGTACCAACAGAGCACTCTCAGACTCTAGGCATATTTGTGTTTCCGAGCATCTTAAATTTAGAATGGGAGGCAGAGCCTTCAGTTTTCAGGCCTCTCTTCTGTGGAACCAGCCCCCAATTTGGATTTGGGAGACTGTCACCCTCTCTACTTTTAAGATTAGGCTTAAAACTTTCCTCTTTGATTGAGCTTATACTTAAGGTGAGCTTGAACCCTCCCTTGGTTATGTTGCAATAGGTGTAGGCTGCTGGGAGCTTCTCACAATGCACTAAGCATTTCATTTTCACTTACCTCCTTTTACTCTCCATGTGTTTGTACACCACCTTGCGTTTAATCATTAGTTATTATAAAACTGGTTCTCTTCTACAGCGTATCTTTTGTCCTGACTCCCTCCCCTCATCACTAACTGGTCATGGCAGATGGCTGAAGTTTCTTCCTGTTAAAAGGGAATTTTTCCTTCCCACTGTTACCAAGTGCTTACTCATAGTGGGTTATCTGATTGTTGGGGTTATATATTATACCTTATATATTATAAAGTGCCTTGAGGCAATTGTTGTTGTGATTTGGCATTATATAAATAGAATTTAATTGAACTGAACTGAACTGAACTGAACGATCCAGAATCTTCTCTGGTCCAAAGCTCATTTTAACCCTTTAACACTACCCATATTGTCAGTGACACATGTCTCAAATGTGTTGGCATTTGCAGGCTTCCTGCAACAACACAAGTGAAATTATCCTATCAAACCACGTGTTGGCTGTGAAGCGCAATTTCTCAGCTTTCAGAAACAATCCATCCATTCATCCTCTTCCACTTATCTGGATCCTCCTCACAGTGGAATATGCCGGGAACACCTCACCCAAGAGGCGCCCAGGATGCATCCAAGTCAAATGCCCAAATCACCTCAACTGGCTCCTTTCAACGTGGAGGAGTAGTGGCTCTACTCTGAGCCCCTCCAGAATGACTGCACTCCTCACCCTATCTCTAATGGAGGCCAGCCACCCCTCATTTCCGCTGCTTGTATCTGCAATCTTGTTCTTTTCAGTCACTACCCAAAGCTGAGGGTAACGATAGGTGAGGGTATGGGCATAGATTGCCCGATAAATTAACAGCTCCCTCTTCACCACATCAGCCTCAGTCCATCTGTCAATCTCACGCTCCCTTCTCTCAACGCTTGTGAACAATACCCTGAGATACTTAAGCAAAAAAGTTCCCAGACATTTATGACATTTTAAAATAAAACAGGTCTTTAGGATATGACAGGAGTCTGCTCAGTTAGGACTTTTTGAAAATTATTTTTGGTAACACTTTATAATATGACCCACAACTAAGGCCATAAGTACACATATTTTGCAAAGATGTACCCTGTGAGTATATTTAAGTTCTGTGTAACTTCCGGTACTAAGGTCATAAGTACTGTGACTAAGGGCATACTTCAATAACTACAAGTCAAACCAGCACATGGCATTTTCTTTCATTTTCAATATCAACTCATGCATCGAATTATTTTACTAATTCATAATATTTGGGGCATACACATGTGCGTGCACTGGCACACACAAAGACATATACATCACGCTCATTTACAAAATATAAAAATTGGTGAGGGTATATTTAAGTTTGTGTCACAATGTCACATCTTTACTAGCTGACAGTGATCCTATCCTCCTTGTTTGACCATGTGAAAGTGCCACCCCCCCCCCAATTGTGTTAATATCAGGTGTTAAATATAGGAGTAGAGGACAAACCTTACACAGCTAGACCATTTTAAAAGGGAGAAAGTTAAGATCACCCTTGTTTCCTTCCCCAACTCAAGAGCTGTCTTTTATCTGAGCTTGCCTCACAGAGCCACTGAAAGGAGCACTGAAGCATGCTAAGTCTGGACACTCCGAGACTGTCAAGCATGAAACTGGATTATTAGCATCTTGGCACTGTGTGCACACACAAGCTTTTTGGCCATATCAGCACTGGAGCAGAGAGGTTAACAACTCAGCTGGGGAGATGGATTGGGAGCCAGTGAAGCATCCATACCTCTTCCATTCACTGAGTTTATTTATCTGTCTGCATATTCTACCATCTGCCTATGCATTGCTCCACATTGCTGCTTCACCTCTTCCATCTGCTCACATTGGTGTCCATTTCTTCACTAGTATTTTTACAAATCAAGTCTTTTATTTCCAGTTCATTGGCTCATGTTGTGCCTAGGATGGAGAATGTACAGAACAGAATTATCTGAATGTCAGAATTATTTTTATTCTTTTTTTTTTTTACCTGTCCTGTTCAACAGCTGAAGCAAGCAAAATTATTGTCTGCATGCTCTGTTGTGCCAAACAGCTTTGCTGCACTAAGAGGAGCTGTATTGTAGGCTCCTCTTGTTATTTATTTATTATTATTTTTCATTTTATTTTCTTTATGGTATTGGGGGGGGCACCAATTGCTGCACCTGTAATAAAATACCAAAGCACACAAACAAAGAGGGGACACAGCAAAAAAAAAACAACAGCACCTGAAAGAGAAGTATAAAGCAGAAAACAAGCATACTCTTGTTCTGTTGCGTGCGCGCGCGTGTGTGTGTGTGTGTGTGTGTGTGTGTGTGTGTGTTTGTCATGAAACGTACTGGGTAAGGAGGGTGAGAAGCCACAGCAATGTCAGAATTTTTGGTTTAATCAGATATGTAGAAGAGAATGGGATTAACACAGAGAAACTATTGCTTGCACATCATTTATAAATTTGCATATTATAAATTTGTACATTTGTTTGTGTGGCAATTGTAGGGTGGCTCCATCTGTATCTAACGTCAAATATATTACATAATGCTCAGGTGATGACAGAAGAAAATCTGCCAATTAAAATTTAAGTCACCTTCAAAGACCGACAACGCCACCCTGGGAAATATACCTTCAACAAATACCAATTCACCAAAAACAAGAAGGACACTCAGGTTCGTTTCACTTAGGACAGAGACGTTGTAAGATTATAAAAAAAAAAATTTATTTCAATAATAAGGCAATATAACAAGGATCGCATAAAAGTGTAAATTGGACTTGGATCTGCGGATTACCCGTGGTGAATGGGGTGCTTGAAGAAGAGCTGAAAAACGCCAACGCACACGTGAATACTGGTACCCGTCACCAACACGCACACACAAAACTTAAGTGCCACACGGAGTAATATGCAGTCAGTCACGGCACACAAAAGTAGATCCCACCACCAGGGGGCACCCAGACACGTCCTCGGCAGCCGTCAGCTCCTAAATAAAAGAAATAAAACAAATTACAATTTAATCAAATTTAATAAAATACACAAACTAGGTAAAACAAAATGCATTAAAATAATAAAGCAGTGTGGGTGAGGGGTGATTCACCGCACACGTACATTGTTAAAACCCAGGTTCTCAAAATAAATCCCCACAACCCGCTATTCAAAACCGGCAGGCGTGGAATAAAAAGAAACACATAAATAAAAGCATGCCTGCGTATAAAAATTGTGTTAAAACTTATCACACTAATAAAAGAGTAGCGGGCATACATGAACAGAAATAAAACAGTGAAAAGAGGGACGGCAAAACAGCAGCAGGCTGTAGCGTTGTCGGGAGGAAACGATGGCGGCGCCGCGGTAAGCAATACGCCGCCGACCCAGGCCCAAACACCCAGTCAGCCAATGCCTGCGGGAACCGAATTGGCCGGCACAGGGCTTCCCCAGCTACTACCCGAAGTTTATGGTAGGGGGGCTCCTAACAGGGTTACCACCAGCGTGCTCTGCTACAGATAGGAGAAAGCATGAATTAGAACCCGGAAGTGTGTGCGTCACCGGAAGCAAGATCACAATATACCAAACAGCCACCTTTTATACAACGGCCTCCCAATCCTAGGAGCCAGACAATTAGAGTCCCTTCTGCTACATTTGCAAAGTCACTCAGAAGTGCTGGTCGGATACTAAATCTTATATTGTAAATTTGTAATCTCATCCTGTGGATACAAATTTACAAATGAAAGTCTTAATTGTGCAATTATCACTTCTTACAGTGCACAAAAGTTATAGTTGGAAATTTATGTCATATCCTTCACCCTCACCTAGAGTTTCTTGTCTGCCTCCTTATTCAATAAATAGACTGGTTCTTATATAGCACTTTTCTACTCGAGCACCCAAAGCGCTTTAGAAAACATGCCTCGCTCATCCATTCACTTTTTTCTAAGTGCTTTCTATCTAATATTCACACTCCGATGAACACATCAGACAACAACTTGGGGCTCAGTATCTTGCCCTGTCTGGAGTATCTTGGCATGCAGATTGGAGCAGCCAGGGATCAAACTACCACCCTTCCAATTAGGTGACTTGCTCTACCTCCTGAGCTACAGTCACCCCAACTAATAACTTTTCAATGAAGACAAACATGCCAATAATAATGACACAATCTCACAGTACTGTCTCCATAAAGGAGACCAGAAGGATGTACTAATATGTGTGACAGTAATAATGTGAGACAAAAATGCTGGTGAGGTGTGTTGATCACAAATTTAACAAACACAACCCAGGGGCAGGGTAATATTCAAAAACAGCATCATGAGGTGAACAAGCCTGCGCTGTTTGATTCCAGTAGAGGATGCTCCACTAATGTGTGCAAACATTAGTGAAGGGTTTTCTCACGCCACCTTTGGCGATCATATCTCACTTCACTTGTCACGATTTATTTCAGTGACCTGTAGTGCTCAGTTGGTACAGATGTTGCCTCCTTAACAACAGAGTGGTAGCGTCTATGCTAGTGTCAGAACATTTAAGTGAAGTTAAATCAAAAAGATGGTTTGAGTTAAAAAGGTCAGGGTTATGAAAACCTGAAAACAGCCTGAAAACACATGGTCTCATCATGGCATCTCATTTCCCTAGTGTTATTTCTCCACCTCTGCCGAGATTGTTGCCTTTTATCTTCTATTTCATGCCACTCTATTCAGTGGCTTTTGCACTGCTGTTCCCGTTAGTGGCTTTAGGATGAACTGGTGATTGGAACTGCTGCTCGGGATTTTTTTTTCCACAGCACATGTGTGAAACTGTGAATACTGTAAGAAAACTGTGCTGCCAAAACAAAGAGGAAAACTGCAAAAAGCCAAAATACAATGGTCTCATGAATGATGTTCCTAAAAAGTAAAAATGCAGGCGCATTAAAATGTGGTACTACAAATTATAATCATCTAAAGTGCATTTCATAAAGGAAAACTGTCCAAACACCACCATAGTCTGTTGTGCACCCATTTATTGTTAAAGTGCACAGATTTAACACTAGTTTTTTTCTTTGTTTGGTTTTTAAAAAGCACATTACCCGGTCCTTTTTGAAAAGGAGAACACGAAAGTCAACTACCACCAGCCTCAAGCACACCGCATTCACGTCATCACTGAGCACGTTAGCCTGTTTCACAGAGCTCTACTGTCCCCTGCAGGTGAACCATCAAAACTACACTGCACTCTGGCGTAATCTGGGTGTCTGTAATTCTCCGAGCATCCTCATGTGTTCATGAGTCTCTTCTCTGCCTGCTTCTAACTTCCCTTGCTCAAATCCAAAATGCTTCACTGGCATGTTTTTCTCTTTGATTTGTTTTGGGGTTGTTTTTTTTTCAAATGGGCAACCAGTGGAAAACGTTTGATACATCTATCTCCAACTGAGTTGCTGTAAAATAACATCAGTATCCACCAATCAAGAATAACATTATGACCACCTGCCTAATAATGTGCATGGACCTGAAGGTGTGCTGTGGTATCTGGTGGGGTGCGAGGTGGGACCTCCGTGGATCAGACTTTTGTCCTGCACATCCCACAGATGCTCATTTAAGATCTGGGGAATTTGGAGGCAAAGTCATCGACTCAAACTCGTTATCTCTTCATGATGAAGAGATAATCAGTGCTATTCACTTCACCAGTCAGTGGTCATGTTTTGCTTAATCAGCATATATCCAGCACAGTTTTTGTGTTACTATTTTAAAACCTGGAGGTGCTGGGAGCAGAGCTCAGAAAGCAGAAGACCAAGTGCTCGCCTCTCACCCTGTTTTCCTCTGTATTGTATGCAGAATCCACAACCACCAAGCACACTGAGCCCCAATAAATAACCACAGGACTATCACTCAGGGAAATTAACACATTATGTTTTAAATTACACAAAACCAGAGTGACCCTTCATGCTGACTTACCCATGTTTATGAGAATCATCCTTTAAAAACACTGTTCTATTATGTTTTACTGTTTATGTTGTCATTCTTTTTTCATTTCCATATTTTTCATCAATGCATTTCCCATTTCTTTTTTTTATTATTACACTACAAAATGGTACACACTAATACACCTGCATTTCTGGTTCCCAGGGACCACAGGATTGTTTACACAGCTTAAAGCAGATTTTTCACAAATGCTTCATTTGCAGAAGACAATGCCACACAGTGGGGGTCAGACCATCTTCTGTTTTTCACCTCAACAAGTCAAGTGACAGTGTTATTTTATATATACATTATTTTAAGTACTATTTTTACACAACACATGCTTGTGTTGACTGCAACCCACACTGTAACTGCTGCTTCATGATAATTCAGCCACATCTTTGTGGTTGTGAGTCACTGTACTACCCTTTGTCTCCCTTTTCCTCCCTTGAGTGTCACTGAGCTTGATCTTGACATCTAACTGCCAGTCTCACATTCATCATGCTTCAGGACCAGGCACCTACTTGCGTTTGTATCACAAGTTTCAGAAAAGTCCTAAATTTGAATCTTCAGGTTCTGACAGCACTTAAACACTTTTTCTAATTGAAATGGTGCTTATTAAGATAAATAATACTGTAATACTGTACTACAACACAATGAATGATAATAAAGGCGTTTTGATTCCCAGCTGTTTTGTTTACCTGTTTCAGATGTGGACCTTTCTCATTTCTCAGTTTTGTGCCTCTTCTCGCCTCCTGTTTCTTGAGACCTGAAAATGATCTCAGTTTGGCATTGGTGTGACAGAGAGGGATGCAAGGGGTAGGATGAAATGGAGGCAGATGAGCTCCTGTGGCGACCCCTAAAGGGAGCAGCTGAAAGAAGATATTACTCATGGGTGCTACACAAATTTAGCTTATTACGTTTATTTTTATGGGGGGATTAAGGGAGCAGTGTGAGGTGCATCCACTGAAGATGGATGCACCTCCCGTCACACATGGACTAATTACTCTCTCTCTCTCTCTCTCTCTCTCTCTATTTCATTAGCATGCTGGGGTCGGGAGAGACGGCAGTGAAAGGAGCAGAGCACAGCGGGCAGATTGGCAGAGGCTGTTGTGGAAAAAAAGGCTATTAAGAGAGTTCACACAGAGCTGAGCTTAACAGGACAGCACACGTGCATACTGCAAGTGTGTGATTAAAAATCAAGTGCTTGTGAGAGCTGAATGAGTGAGTGAGCCTTGTGTCACAAACCTCTTAATTAATGTTTCATAATAACTTTACTAATAATACTTTTAATAATTGTAATAATTTTAATATAGCACTTTTCAGAATACAGTTACAAAGTGCTTCACAGTTGTAACAAACAAACACATAACCAAAACACACAATTAACTATACAATCAAACATTCATTCCACATACACAATTCCATACCCACCAATAGGTGTAAACAATGGCCATGAATTACAGAGAAAGATTTTTGAGCAAACAAAACACAGACTTGGCCGACTTGATAGGATGAGGAAGGCTGTTCTAGGCGCCATGACCTCAAAAGCACAATATCCTCTGGTTTTAAAATTAGCGAGGGACCGTTTTGGAGGCCCTGGTTAGAGGATCGGAGAGGCCGGCTGCAGCGATAAGGTCTCAGTAGGTCTGATATGTATGGAGGGGCCTGTCCATGTTGCACCTTAAATGTCAATAACAGGATTTTAAAGTGGATTCTGAATTTAACTGCAAGCCAGTGAAGGGATCCAAGAATAAGTGTTAGCAGCCCTGCAGATGCCTTCTGCAGATGACTGAGATAAGCATGTAAAAAGTGAATTACAATAATAAAAGCAGAGGAAAATCAAACTGTGTACTAAAAGCTCCAGATGATTGAATGACAAAGGTTTGATTTTTTTTTTTTTTTTGCAATATTTCTGAGGTTAAGGAAACAAGACTGGATGAGCTTTGAGACGTGAGATTCAAAATTTAAATGTCGGTCAAAGACGATTATTTCTTGAAATAAGACAAAATATCTAGTCTTTAGAATGACTACATATTTGTCTTATTTCAAGAAATCTTCCCAAGTGTAATTATCTTAGTCCACTGGCAGATTATTTCACTTAATTTAGGAAGATTCAGACTATAATCAAGTGTTAATATCTAGTTTTTAGACAAAACACGTTTGATAATCTTACCCATTCAGCTCTTGCTTAGTATATCACTCTCAAAACAAGATCAAAAATACTTTTTTGGCTGAATATAAGATTGTGAGACTTAGTCACTTTTTGCAGTGTATATTTTACAGGTGCAGCCATTTATTGAAGTGATCAAACATACATGAATGCAGTTTCTAAGCTTAAACAGAGATTGAAAGTCTGTATTTGGTATGACCACCTTTATTCGTCAGCACAGGCAGCTTTCTGTAATTTCCTTAAGAAGTCTTCAGGAACAGTTCTCCAGGCCTCTTGAAGGACATTCAAAGCTCTTCTTTGGATGTTCCTGTCCTTTGTTATGTTCTCTGTGATGATGATCCCACACTGCTTCAGTAATGTTGAAGTCTGGGCTCTGGGAGGCCAATCTATGATACTTTGTGTGTGTGTGTTTTCTATGCAGACATGCTTTTGCTGCATTGCGAGCGTGTTGGGGATTTTATTGTGCTGATAAATGAATTTTGACAAGATCTCAGCACCACTGACTGAAATGCAGCTCCAAACCATCACAGAGCCTCTACTGTGTTTTACATACAGCTGTAGACACTCACTGTTGTACCTCTCTCCTGATCTCCTCCATACTCATCAATGACAATTTGAACAAAAATTGCCAATTTGTTTTCATCACTCTGTAAGACCCATTGTTAAGTGCTTTTTGTTATTAGCCTGTCCTGTCGAGCAGCTTAAGCAAGTAAAATTATAGTCTGCATGTGCTGAGCCACACACTTTTGTTTGTCAAGAGGATCTTTAAAAATTCTCCTCTTGTTTTTATTTTGTTTTTATATACTCTTTATTTGTTTATTTCTGTATGAGTAATTCATAGTTCATTGTTAAGTGGCTTAACAAAAAAAGGACTGGATTGAAAATGAATAAGCAGCCAATGTCCATTCCTGATAGCACTTTAAAAATTATGGCTGGTTGAAGGTTTGGCTTCTCCAATGCAAATTATTAAAAAAAATATTGTGGCTCAAGACTTTTGCACAACATTAAAGTATAGAGAAATTTACAGGGAAATATGAAATTGCAACATGACAGAAAAATGTAGGACATCCGAGCGAACAATGAGTAAAAACTGGGTTCTCCCAGTATCAGACATAACCAGCTGTCAGCCGCTGGGAACGGTACTTTTAATTTTGGTATCTGTCCCAGCATGCTTGCTGGGACATTATTTATGTGCACTAGGGAAATGCAGTCACAAAACATGTTTTATTACACCATCAGAAATGTGATTCAAAATCTCAGTAAATTTAAAGTTCTTTGCATCTTGTTGATAACAGAGCTAAAAATGTAAAAAGCTATCAGGCCATATTCCTTTTTCTAATACAGACTAACTTGTCTGTCAGAATTGAAGTTTTCTGAGTGACCACATTTCATACCAGTAATAGGTAGCAGTGACCATTTGCTGTTTGCCAACCAACCAATAAACATCAAGAAGATGTCAAATTGGAGGCTCATCATTAATGTAACATTAATGTTACACTAACATTACTTTGCGGCAGCTAGACAATAAGCAACAAGGTTTGCCAACAGGTGATAGGTATACTTCTTTGATATGAATAAAATGCATGTTTGTTTTATATATTTATTTTATTATTTCAATCTAACCTCTGCATTTTTTTTTATTTCTAGGTGAATGGTGACTTTTATAAGACTAGTAAGACTGCATGAATTCAAAATATTTCACATACAATAAAAACAACATTATAGTTTTATACATATACATATCAGATTGGGTCTCAGGAACAGACTGTGACAGATAAGTACCTCAATTAATGTAAATACTCAGATATTAAGAGACTGAAACAAATGGTTTCTTAAAGTAATTCGATATCAGTTTGTGTTGAAGAGCAGTGAGCAAGCTGTAACTACAACTGTTAAACAAGTGTAGTAGTCGAGTAAAAAGTAAAAGGTAGTGAATCAGAAAGATTCAAGTAAAGTAAAAATACCTTAAAACTGCACTGTAAGTAAATTTACTCTCTACGTAATTAGCACTGTTCTTACACTCTTTTATGACTCTGAACACACCTGTCTATTCATGTGAAATTTTGGTTGTAATTTCCCTTTTTGTATTTACATCAGCTCAAACTCCTTTTTCACAGAAAGCCAGATTAACCCCAGAATCGTTCTACACCAACTACACCAGCTCCACCACATTTTTCTATGCTTGGCTTAACAAGAAGGGCGACCATTAAGGGTGAGTGCTCAGTTTGGGTGTTCATGTTTCACTGTCACCAATTTCACATTGTTGCAGTAGATGCTGAAGGAGGGATTATACAGCTTGTGAAATAAAACTAATTATAAGTGATGAATTACCGCTGATGCTATCCCTTTGCCTCTGTGTTTTCATTTTCATTTACCTTTACAACTACATGTAATATTTATATTACATGTAGTTGTAAATTTAATATGTTTGTGACTGTAAAGTGTATATACTATACTGTGCTTTTTAAATTATACTAGAAAATAAAAACATGGTATTATTTATCAAACACTGATGAGCCGGCCTTGAATTGAATGACTATAAAGACTCGGATTTACCTCACAAACCTGTAGGCTTCTCAAATTATCCTTAAGGAATTTAAAATAATATCAGGGTGGTCCAGACAAAATAAAGGCTTACTTCCTGGATTTCTCTGTACACCTCTCTTTGTGTTGTTCTCTTACATTTGAAATGTTCTCTTCTTCTCTTAGATGCTGGAAAAAATAGCATTGGGCCAACACAGTGTGGGCCCACAGTGGTGAATACTAACAGTTTTAATTAACTTTACTTTGTATGCTTCTACCAGAGCTGAGATAACAGAGTTCTGGGTGTATCTTTGGTGCAGAGACTACACACTGTAGCAAAAATGAGTTGATTATTTTGTACTTGAAGTTTGTTTGGTACTTGTGTAAAAGTTTTTTTTAGCTGTTTAGTTGATGAATAAATTATCAGTTTAATAATCTAGTTTTGTGTCATGCCTCAGCTAGCAGGCCGACTGAAACGTGGGACTCGTGACTAAAAGGTTTATTTATAATCAGGATAATCAACAATTGCACAGTGTGAGACTCCTGATGACCATACACATCAGCAATTTTCTCTCACACACAGGCAGGGCTCGAAGTCCACAAAACAGATTGATCCAGAACAAACGTCACACTCTCTCTTCACCTTCAGCTCCTCTCTCTGGGGGTGCCAGGGAAATCTGCACAGATAAGACACACGAATAAGGAGACAGGTTTTTGCCAAAAGCAGTTCAAACAGATATAATAAAAAGCCGAAGTCACTGACGTGGGTAGCACAACAGTCAAGCGTCGACTGAAGGTCACGCCTCTGTTTAAGTAGCAGCCAAATGTGCTGATGGCACACAGGTGTGCTCATCAGCTCCAGGTATGCTAAGCAGGAGAGCAGGAACCCAGACAAACACAACTGAAACACAAAGGTGCAGTTATCATGCACACACATACACACAGAGACAGAGGAGAGAAAGAGAGAGCAACAAGAACATAGAAAGAATGAATACACCAGTCTGGCTGGCGGACCATGACAGTTTTGTATTAATTACTGCAAATTGTGAGAGATACTAATTTTGCTCTACTCTGACAACCTCTCTAATAGAGACACTAGCCTGCAAAAACTGGCTAAGAAGACCAAGCCCTCACCACCATAGAGAGTATAAAATATTAGAATAGATTCAATAAATTGTCATTGCATATGTCACAAGTACAGTGCAATGAAATGCAGATTGCATCTAACCAGAAGTGCTTGAGTGGTGATAAAAAAAAAGAGCATATGATATCAGGAGCAGTATATGTACAAGTATAAGTGCAATAAAATACTTAGTCCTGGGGGGGTTTGGTAGTGCAAAAAAAAAAAGATGGGCATAGCTACATGGTGTCACCCATTGGTTTGTCAAGTCCTGTGTTGTAATGTTTTTCAGTAATGTAAAGAGTTACTGTACTCTTCAGTAATGACATTATAGTTAGAAATATGTTACTTTGATTACAAAGGTTCAAGTTATTTGCATATAAAAGCAAGATAGAAAGGGGGAAAACATCAAATGTCTTTTTCTTCCTGTGCATTTGCGCAACAATTAGCTGATTTTGGTTTGTGTGCAAGGAGGAGAACAATGGTGAGGGGGTTTACAATTGTTGAGGGGTGGAGATATGGACATTACTTTTGTTTTTACTGCACAAAAGGACAGGAGTGTGATGTTAATGTGCAAACTGCATCAAGGACAGAAATACCTGCAATGCAAACATGAACTGAGCAACCAGAGCATGATCTTTCATGGGTAACAGAAGCAGTAATGAGCAGTCAAGCTTGTAGCATTGTAGCTTCCATTTCTACCTGTACATGTTTCTACAGTGGTGTGAAAAAGTGTTTGCCCCCTTCCTCATTTCCTGTTTTTTTGCATGTTTGTCACACTTAAGTGTTTCGGAACATCAAACCAATTTAAACAATAGTCAAGGACAACACAAGTAAACACAAAATGCAATTTGTAAATGAAGGTGTTTATTATTAAAGGTGAAAAAAAATCCAAACCATCATGGCCCTGTGTGAAAAAGTGATTGCCCCCCTTGTTAAAACATACTATAACTGTGGTTTTTCACACCTGAGTTCAATTTCTCTAGCCACACCCAGGCCTGATTATTGCCACACCTGTTCTCAATCAAGACATCACTTAAATAGGAGCTGCCTGACACAGTAAGGTCCACCAGAAGATCCTTAAAAGCTACACATCATGCCGAGATCCAAAGAAATTCAGGAACAATTGAGAAAGAAAGTAATTGAGATATATCAGTCTGGAAAGGGTTATAAAGCCATTTCCAAAGCTTTGGGAATCCAGCGAACCACAGTGAGAGCCATTATCCACAAATGGCGAAGACATGGAACAGTGGTGAACCTTCCCAGGAGTGGCCGGCCGCCCAAAATTACCCCAAGAGCGCAGCCACGACTCATCCAAGAGGTCACAAAAGACCCCACAACAACGTCCAAAGAACTGCAGGCCTCACTTGCCTCAGTTAAGGTCAGCGTTCATGCCTCCACCATCAGAAAAAGACTGGGCAAAAATGGCCTGCATGGCAGAGTTCCAAGGAGAAAACCACTGCTGAGCAAAAAGAACATTAAAGCTCGTCTCAATTTTTCCAAAACACATCTTGATGATCCCCAAGACTTTTGGGAAAACATTCTGTGGACCGATGAGACAAAAGGGGAACTCTTTGGAAGGTGTGTGTCCCATTACATCTGGCGTAAAAGGAACACTGCATTTCAGAAAAAGAACATTATACCAACAGTAAAATATGATGGTGGTAGTGTGATGGTCTGGGGCTGTTTTGCTGCGTCAGGACCTGGAAGACTTGCTGTGATAAATGGAACTATGAATTCTGCTGTCTACCAAGAGATCCTGAAGGAGAATGTCCGACCATCTGTTCGTGTACTCAAGCTGAAACGAACTTGGGTTCTGCAGCAGGACAATGATCCTAAACACACCAGCAAGTCCACCACTGAATGGCTGAAGAAAAACAAAATAAAGACTTTGGAGTGGCCTAGCCAAAGTCCTGACCTGAATCCTGTTGAGATGTTGTGGTATGACCTTAAAAAGGCCGTTCATGCTCGAAAACCCTCTAATGTACCTGAATTAGGACAATTCTGCAAAGATGAGTGGGCCAAAATTCCTCCAGAACGCTGTAAAAGCCTCATTGCAAGTTATCGCAAACGCTTGGTTGCAGTTGTTGCTGCTAAGGGTGGCCCAACCAGTTATTAGGTTTAGGGGGCAATCACTTTTTCACACAGGGCCATGATGGTTTGGATTTTTTTTCACCTTTAATAATAAACACCTTCATTTACAAATTGCATTTTGTGTTTACTTGTGTTGTCCTTGACTATTGTTTAAATTGGTTTGATGTTCCGAAACACTTAAGTGTGACAAACATGCAAAAAAACATGAAATGAGGAAGGGGGCAAACACTTTTTCACACCACTGTATAGTAGAATCACCGTGGCAATCGCTCTGAAGCCTTGTTGGGCTGGTTTTTAACTTTGCTTTGTATTATTGTTCATACATTAACACTAAAAAGATTGTATATATATGTCCTCATTAGGATAGGGATTTGTGTCAGTGTGTGGGATTGTACCCTGAGGTTTGTATTATCTGGTAATTGTGACAATGCATTTTCAGGTCATGTTCCCAGTATGACCTAAAGGAAGTGACTGAGCCCATGAACTAGGCACATCCACACTGACTTTCATTTTCTGATCTGGAAGCTACATCCTTGTTTTGTACTGTCTATGATCAGCACAAATGGAGAAACAATTATCACTGTGGCCAAGGTTCTGCTAACAACAAAAAGGGAAAGGTTGCACTGTGTTAGCAGACAGCTAGAACACCCCAAAACAGTATATCAACTTTCCTTGCTCTGCTCCGAGAGCCCTTCTAGTACAGACCTGTAAAAAGTGACCAAGAAGACCAAGCCATCAAAACAAATAATAGCTGCATCCTTCGACGGCCACATTTGGAAGCCAGTTACATCACAGCAAGGCAACAAATGCATCCTTTTCCCAGGATTTGAAGGATGCATTGGGTGATCTTCACAGTCGACCATATCCCTGGCTTTTGTGGATCTTGTGGAGCAGGCTTACAGTGAAGGTCTGAAGATCATTTTCTTCTGAGGGAGCTGTGGGTGAAGATTGAGTCCTGCTTGATCCCATCAATGAGCTTCAGTCCACCTGACGTATCTGACATGTCGTCTGCCTCATTGGGTAAACAAAACAACTGGCACAGGACACCTGTGATGAAAGAAAGGGAGGAAGTTTCTACAAACCACTGGACCCAGACCCAGCTTGGTCTTGTTTCATTAATTTACAATGCACAGGTTTTAATCCAGAGGACGGCTGGGGCCTTTCTGTGTGGAGTTACACTGTCACACTCTTGATACACTTTCTCATTAGTCATGCTGGCCTACTATCTGCTCAAGGTCTTTGCTTTGTTGAACTTTTGTGTACATCTGTCTGTGAAGGGCAGTACACCAATATGAATTATTTTAAAAAGGCCTTGTGTTTGTCGAGGTTTATTATACTGAACTGAAAGTAAATTATAAACTAAAGCCAAGTGTGAAACACATTAAATTGAAACAATATTTTGTACTTCAAAAAAATAAAATAAAATAAAAATGTAGTTTGTCTTTAGTTTCAACTCTGGATAAATCTGTCAATACAACCATTATGAAGAGGCTTTGAAAATACATTTGTTGAAACTGGGATGTCTACCAGACAGTGAACGGCCTTCACAAAGTGTTTGTATTTTAATCTGCTCTGAACTCCAGAACTTTTGTCCCTGACAAACAGCCCAGTTAATAAAATAAAATAAAATAAAATAAAATACTGAAGTTAATAAAAAACTAGTCAGAATAGAGCAAATCCACTGTGGAAACCAAGCTAAAACAAAATTTAGAGCTTTTAAGCTTACATTTGTTGATCCAGGTGTGCTCTTGTATAACTATACACATACAATGCATAGTCTTCACAAATGCACATGTATTTGATAAGAGGACAATTGGTTTGCTTAAGTGCACATAACATGAGGGGTATTTCAGAATGGGAATTTAAATAAGCTGAAGAACTGCTCTCACATAATTTCAGAATCTCACATTACAGCGTTGGAATAAGAAAGACTTTACAACTTTTTGGACGTGTATTAATCTTTAGACAGTATAAAGTTTTGTACAGTTTATATCAGTTTTGCCCCAAACAATGCAAGCATTAAAGTAAATAGACTGGTTCAAGATACTCCAAGGGACGCAGTCGAATGACTTCTCCAAGTCCAAAAAAACACATATAGACTGGTCGGGCAAACTCCCACACACACTTGAATATCCTTGAGAGGATAAAGAGCTGGTTCAGTGTTCCACAACCAGGACCACTGTTTGTTCACCCCAGGGGCCCTGCCATCAAGGCGTTGTTTTACAACCTCAGTGACCTCACCAACAGGGATGGGCAAGTAGTTCCCCTCATCCCCAGACTCTGCTTCTGCTACAAAAGGCATGGGAGTAAGGAGGTCCTCGAAGTATACCATCTCACTATAGCCTCAGTTGAAGTCAGCAGCACCCCACCCACACTGTATGCCATGTGAGTAGAGGACCACTTTCCTCTCCTGAGTCACCTGACAGTTTGCCAGAATCGCTTCAAGGTAGTCTGAAAGTCTTTTTCCATGGCCTCACCAAACTCTGCCACACCTAAATCTTTGCTTTGGCCACCCAAGCATGATGGGACTCCTACTTCACCTTGATGACTCCCATTCTCAGCACACCCTCACAACACGTTTAGGTGCGCCGGGTCTGTCCAGCATCCTCCCCCACCACCTGATCCAATTCACCACCAGGTGGTGATCAGTTGACAGCTCAGCTCCTCTCTTCACCCGAGTGTTCAGAACATACAGCCGCAGATCTGGTGATACGATTACAAAATCAATCATCGACCTGTGACCTAGGGTGCCCTGGTGCCATGTGCACTTATGGACATCCTTATGTTCGAACTTGGTGTTCATTATGGCGTTTTCACAAAGGTCCAGTAACAAGACACCATTCAAAAAACTCAACAGGAGATATTCTCTGTAACCGGATCAGAAATACAATATGAAAAAATCGTTTTTCATTCAGCTCTCAAATAAAACATAGAATTCATTTTTTCAGAAACACGGCATGAAATGTCTTTTTTAGAAGAAGGCTGCAGCTATGCAAAGTTCAAAGTATTGGCAGACATGAGCGGAAGAGCAGTCTCGGGCGTCTTTTTCACTGACGGGGTTCCAGAGCCGGTGCCAGCATTTGAACCATTCAGCGTTTTTTCCACCGCAAAGGCACTCAGTGCTCGGCCGAAAAACTGGTTCAACTCCGGCCCCGCAAGCTAGCAGCGCTCGAACCAAGAATACATGTCGAAAGCGGCAGAAGGGCGTGACTCTGCCGTCTCAGCGTAAAGTTTTCTACCGCTGTTTCACTGCATGGTGTGTATTACATGAGAAAAGCAATGCGGTTTTCACAGCTGTGAATTAGGTTGGGCTTTAAGGTTGAACTTACTGCTTTGTATCAGTTCATATCACAGATAAAAGGATGCAAAGTGCATACTTGTCGTCTTGCTCGTAATCGCTGTCTGTGTTTACCTCTGTGCTGCACACAGATGCTGCAGTAGTTTGGTTTGGAGCGTAAAATGTGTTTGCAGCACAAGAAAAGGGAGCATGTTCTCCCACGTTTGTGCCCTTCGGCTTCCGTATCCAGATGAGGACCCGCCCACACTCACACGTAAAGGATTGTTTTTTGTTTTTTTTGTTGAACAGGACTCTCTTGTAAATAAGACAATGAGTCTCAAGAGATTTTCCTGTATAAATAGAGGATTATTAATAATAATAATAATGATAATAATAATCAGTTCACAAATAATCAGTTCACAAAGCGCAGTGGAAACGCAGGCTCATTCTTAAGCAACCGACACCAGCACTGGCACAAGCACCGGCACCTCAGCAGTGGAAAAGTAGTATGAGTAGAACAGCATTGTCAAGGTAGAGGCAGACGAGCTGGGCAGCATCGGGCCAGTAAATCCCAGGAATTGGACAAATGATTCCAGTGGAGTGAGGCTCCAGATCTTCGGCTCATAATCCCTCCTCCACCACCAAGAGCACCTTCCTAGAATGGAAAATGAGCGTTGGAGCAGAAGGGCTAGAGAGCGGAGAGACTGGAGTGTGAGTTGCTGGCAACAGAGTGAAACTACCCACTATCACCTCCAGACACTTGGGTGGACGAGGGGCAGCTGATGAGAGCGCCTTGTTGCATGGCTGCAGTAGTAGAGAAAATGGTGACCGGGATCGCCGAGGTCCATTCATCCATGTAGGACCTCCTGAGGCCAGGCAAGTTCTCCTAAAGAGCAACTCACACTCTGGAGTGAGCCACAGCCTCCACGAAACAGTCTCTTTTAAAAAAGCATGGACTGCCCACTGCCACTCCCACAGATCTGAGTCTGCTGGGTCCATTCTGGTTAAGTCCTACTGTCATGCTCCAGCTGTGTGGCAGGCAAAGTAGGACATGTGAGCTCACACAGAACTCAGAAGACATGGGATTAACTTGAAACACAGTTTTTATTACTGGCAACTCACAGAAAAGGCAAGAACTTCACAATTTAGAGCAGAAGTTAAACAGAAAACTAAGACAGAGCAAATACAGAACAAGGGAGCGCACAGCGTGAGGTGAGGATGTAACAAAGAACTGAGCAAAACAGAGACCATAAATAAAAACACGGACTAACAAGAGTATGGGGGGCCCTGAGGTAATGGAACACAGCTGGGGAACATTGCTGAGAACAATACAAGGGGTAGCAAAATTGGATATAAGCACACGAGACAAGGGACTAGCAAAACAAAACCAGGAGACAATCAGACAGAGACTTAAGACATGAGAAACATAAGGGAGGCAGGATGAAGTGAAAACTCTAGGACTAAACTTTAATTCCAAACATAATTACAAGAACATATAAAAAACATAAATAAGAACTCAGTAACTTGAAGTGACACAACACTGCATCAAAGATCCAGGACCGTGTCAGTGTCTTAGCTTTGCTATTTATCCATGGTTTCTGATTAGGAAACCCTTTCATTGTTTTTTGCTTTGTCACAGTGTCAGTGCAAAGTTTTATGTATCCAAGAACTGAGCAGGCATATTCCTTCAGATCTGAACTTTCAAACAAGTCCCAGTCTGTGTTCTCAAAACAGTCTTTTAGTATAGAGATGGAAATTCACTGACAGTACTTGTACTGTTTTAATGGCTGGTCTAGTTCTGTATATCAGTTTCACTGTCTGGTTGTTCTGTAGTGATAGAGTGCACTGTGCCGAGGCTTTGTGCACATGAAGACTCGAGAAATTAACATTTTCTTTTAATCAATTGGATGGAAAGCTTCAAGGCTTCATCAGGCTATCACTACACAGGAGTTCATGCCAGAAACAGGGAGACGCAGGAGTTAACACAGGGAATCAGAACTTTTGCAGGAGAAACCTGAAGAAACCCAAGTACCACACTAAGGAATAAAACAATCTGGAACAGAGACTGGGCGCTGGAGTACAGGTTAGTAATGAGGCTGATAAGAAGCAGGTGGTCAAGCTGAGGCATGGAAAGTCTGGGCTCAAGCCAGGAGGTGGAGGAACTCCAAGACAACAACAAACCAGTGCAGGACCCTGTACTACAATGCAGGATTTTGGCTTATACAACTAACTTCAGGGTTAACCCTGGGTTTTCTGTACTATGACGGTGGTTCACGTCTTTCCGGGATAAATCACCATGGTAACTTATGCTGCTTCGGAGCAGGTCAGGTTCCAGATTAGAGATATCATTGCCTACTGACCAATCAGTTCTCCAGAAACAGCGTCACTCAGACCACTGCTGAAAGAGTAAGAGGGTTTTTCAGTATCTAAAATCTTTGGTTTCCCTGATGAGTATCAGCAATAAATACAGATTTGTAGACACACCTGTTTCCCATTTTTTTCCTGTTAATTTTATTGTTCTATAAGACTTATAGAACAATGAAACTTTAGAGTTAAAATGTGATTTTTTTATGTGATATTTTTACAACTTAAAATACAAATATAAGTTATACATTTTAAAAACTTATATACAAATAAAGCAAACAAAGTTATACACAACTATTAAAATGCCAGAAATGCCTCAGGCATTTTTTGTGCAACTAGTTGCAGAACAATCAGGTGGCACAATAAGATGCCACATGAATTATTTGTATCACTCCAAAAACAGTTCCTGTCCACCACAAGACTGAGGGGCCTATCACAGGCAAGACTTTCCATCAGTTTTGTCTGTTTTTCACCACCTTTTCACCAGTTCCTCAGCAACCAAATGCCACATGTTGGAGTGTAATTTTCTGATTGGTTGATGTGGTGAATTTCTCCACCAATAGGAAACGTGATGTCATGAATTCTATTTGAAAGCACTTCCTACTAGTGAAGATCCCATTTCTGCCATTTCTTCCTGCACAAAATGCACATTGAACATGAGGACAATATACAGGAAAAAACATGGCATAAACTATGGGTCATAACATTGCCTATTGTAGTAATGCCACAGCTGCAGTTGAGGAAACACACTTGGAGGCTGGAATTCTCTTCACCTGATGTGCAATTTATTTACAAGTGTTGACAGGGAGGGTCAGGATGGTGATATGACCAAAAATAAAAGATACAAAAATTATAAAAAGAAACTTAGAACTGTTCAAAATTAATTCAGACATTAATTAAACCAAAGAAACCCAAAAGGCTAAGCCCACGGCTACTGGGCTCTAGCTAACACACTAGGCCTGCTATGCCACCCTCTCTCTCCCTCAGGAGCGTTAACTCTGGCTTATAAAGCCTAAGCCCCGCCCCAGAATGAACCACACAAAATTCACTAATTAAGTCTCCCAATTAGTGATTTTGTACCTATGAGCAACAAAACATTTCAGTTACCTCCTTTAAAACTCTGACACAAGATAATCAAAACACTAGTTGGTTCACTGTGTACTAAAGACTGTTTCACAAGGAAAGAAAAGAAAATTCCCCCTCTACATTCTTACTCACCTAGTGAGCTCCAATCTCCCCTTACTATAAAAAGATTTGGAACCTTCCACATCCTGTTTGGCAGTCCCGATCTCCAAGATGGTGGCAACATGGAATAGAGCATTCAACCAACATTTGGTAATATTGACATGACTTGGTGCTTACAAATGGTTTTGAATATATGGGCCCATTATATGTTATTTTTCTATGGCATGGAAATAAACAGTTTTAATGCTTAGAAATAAATACCCAAAATCTGTATACTGTTAAATCTAACTGAAATTAAAGTAAGGCAATGAAGGACTGGACCAAAGTACTCTTTGACCTCACATTTACTACTGAAAGAAAACTATTTTGCCGGCAAGATGTTATAATAGAAGTCTCTGCAGTCTGTTATTGGCCATTAAGCATTTAGTCCTACAGGGCACAGGTTACCCTGTGACACCTATCAACACAATTTAAAAACTGGGACATAATTTGAAGTCCACACTTCTAACTTATATTGAAATGGAGATTCAGTGCGGCAGCATCCCAATGCAATGTCATCTCAAATCGGTGATGTCATTTGGATGCGCCAGTGTGTCCATCGACCCCATTAAGTAATGATGTGTTAACTCTCCAGTTTCTAATTGAACGAATGAATGAATGATGGTGTGACTCTTTATCAGAGAATGTGAGTGGTGTACTGGTGAAAAGAAGGTGCAAACCCCAAGAGTGGGGTGATGTGAATGCCAAGCAACACAAAGACCAAAATCCTTCATGTATTAATAATATCTGCAGTCAATCAGTTCCTTTGACTCACTGCAGTACTTTGCCTGTCAATTTCTGGATTAAATATCAGGCTAAAGTCTCCTCCCAAGAAAAGTTGATTTTGAAACATGCAGAGCAGAGAATGCTGCTGCTGCGTCTGTGTCTCGCACCCCTGCACAGGCAAAGCTCTCCATGTGTCACTGGCTAAACCATCGCATGGTCGATGGGAGGACCTTGCCCAATTGCTGCAGTGTTACCTTAGTTTGGTGGAATTTTGGATTGGATTTGCAGTAACCTTGCCGTGCTACCAGTTATACGGGAGATGCAAAGAAGACTTCTTAATTGATTAGACAAGCCTTGTTCCTTCATCATATACAACACCGTGGAGCTAGAGTCAAGAGTGAATACTTTATTGCCGTATTGATTTTGTCAATAGGAATTTGTTTCAGTTAAGACCCACGCACTACCAAAAACACTGTGTGTTAAGCCCCTCCGTAAACCTGGACACAAGTGTAGAGCACGGCGGTAAGGTTTAGTCAGTTTTTATTGACAAGTAGTCTTTTGCTACAGAAAAGCGGCTGAGGCTAGATTTTCATGCACTCCTCTGTGTGAGCGTTTCTGACTCCGTGGCTCAGGGGCTTCTGCTGGCGACAAGGAGAAAAAAAGGTCAGTCGAGGTGGAAAAAAACAGGCTGAATTTGTGAAGGTTTGGTTATGAGCAGCCAAGCTATGACTACCACTAGTGATGGGACAATCTGGTCTCGGCTTGAAGAAAGCTTCTGTCTTTTAACGCCGGCATCTCAATCAGCCCAACAGCCCACAGGTGAGTAACGAGGATGAGGTACAGCAGGTGTGGAACTGTGTGGGTGTAATCCACTCCTAGGAGCTGCCTATGGACGCACAGCCATGGTGCCTAAACACACCCACACACACAGAGAGAAGGGAGGAGAAGGAGTAGGAGGCAGGGACATGACAGTGTGATACAATAGAAATTAATAAATACTGGGATAAAAACATAGAATAAAATAAGAATCTAAACCATAAAACAGAATAGATACTAAATGGTAATATTAAAACTCCTGTAAAGCAATAAGCAGCATTAAAGTTTAAAAAAAATACATATCTATATATAAATATTAGTGTTTAAAATATTGTTATGTTTAGAATATTTCCAAGGTGTTGAGAAGTTTCAAAATTGGGTCATTTTTGTACTGATGCAGTCTTTTCTGACCGATTCTCAGTCTTTTCTGTGAGGGGAGTAAGTTAAAAAGGCAGTTAGCTGGGTGGGAAGAATCCCTTACAATCAACAGGCTCTTCTTGTTCAACCTGTTCTTATAAATGTCAGCAATAACTGGGACTTCACACCCAGTAATTTTGGATGCAGCGTGCACCACCATGTTCAATTGCCTCTCCTCCTCTGCAGACACACTCCCAAACCAGATGGTTTTGGCAAAAGTCCACAGATCCTTGATAAATCTGTAACAAACCTCTGCTGGACACACCACAAGCTTTTAACAGTTTTTAAAAAAGAACAGTCTCTGATGGGATTTCTTTCAAACAGATCTGGTGTTGTTGAGATATCTCTTCAGGTTCAAGAATTCTTAGAATACTGATACCCTCCTATGGTACATACAGGTCAGAGGAACAGATAATTGCATTCTTCACAGTAGCAAAAATATATCTTAATCTGCAATAGCCTTTTCCTTCATGCAGAGGGAGATAAATGATGTGTGACAAATGATTATACAAGATAGAATGGTTTGAAGAGAATTTGATTTTAGCTTCATAGGGGGATGCTTGCAAAGTTGTGGGTTCAGAATGCTGCACCTATGGATTCGATGCTACTACTGCTGTTCTTGATGTGATAGGTTGGAACCCCTTTGGAGGGATGCAGTCAGTCACTGGATCATGGAAGCCTCTATTTTGAAAACCATTCTCTCAGTGGTGAGTCTCTAGCACATGTGCCAGATTTGTATCCAACCCCAGACCATCATATGCTGACTACTCAGAACAAGAGGATGTGGAAGGTGAAGGTAACAGTGGTCCCCGTGGTAATTGGAACACTCAGGGCAATGACCCCCAAAACTGGGAGAATGGCTCCAGCAGATTCCTGGACTGACATCCGAGATCTCTGTCCAGAAGAGTGCAGTCCTGGGAACAGCTAAGATACAGTGCAGAATCCTCCTAGGCCTCTGGTAGTTAGCTAATCAATAACCAACACAAAGAAACTGTTCCGGTCGCTCTCGGTGTCAGTTACTGATTAGGAAGCTGCTACACACACCTCACAGACAACTCAGCTTTAATGCCAGTACTCACATGTAAAATAAGTTAAATATAGACAGGGCTGGACTGGAGCCAGAAATGCAAAGTAAGAATCCAAGAAAGCACACGAATCTGGACAGAATGCAATAAGGAACACAGGAAGACTCAGACAATATATACATATGAGGCGATGAGTGGAGAGGAAACGGGTGAAGCACAGCTGGGATATGAGACAACCAAAGTAGAACTAAATAAAAAAACATGAGAGGAGACTATCAAACTAAGACAGGAAATAACTAACAGAGATCAGGACTAAGACGTGCAACCTTGACATAGAGACAGAAAATAAACAATATGGAAACTAGACTGACTTACAGAGGTGACATTAAGGACAAAACACTCAGACGAGACTGGGACTGAATGGAAATACAAAAGGGAATTAGCAACCAATCAGTTCGAGCAGGTAGGGAAAAAAAGAAAACAGAAAGACATAACTGAATGGGGAGACAAGATAAACTTCACACAATTAAATCAGGAAACCAGGCAACCAAGGGAACAGGACACAGAGAGACAAAACAGACACTGGGACACTATAGGGGAAAACAGAAAGGGACCACAAAAGATAACTAATTACCCAACCAAGAAGATGAACTAGAATTTTAACTGACTAAACAGAGGATATAATAAATGACAAAGGAAAATAGCAACCTTAATATTGCAAAAAAGAGCCAACCTTACACACAAAAGTCTCTCCAAACCCTGAAGGAATAACAAAACCCACAGAACTCAAAACCCTGGGTCCAAAGCTCAGACACCATGACACATAATGTACTTGGACAGGTTGCTGAACTTCATAAACTGCCCCAATTTGTCACTGGTGTGAGAGTGAAAGTTTTATGCATACAATATAAGGACTGCATGAACTTCTTGTGACTCTATTGCTGTGTATACACTGTAGGTCTGTATTTCTCAAGTATAATTTTGTCATTATTAATCCAAATGACAAATGCAGAATACTTTTAACTCCGCATTTCTGAAACAAAATGTAAATATGAAAAAGAATTGTTTTGGCAGCTTTGTTTGAGCAATAGTGAGCCTTAGGGGCTCACTTCCAAGCCTCTCTGTCTCACAGTTTCTCTCTCATGGCTCGGGGGAACTGTGACGACATCTGATGTCAGAGCAAATGTTAAAGAATAGTTACCCACGTCATGACTACTGTGGGGTTTTCTCCCAGTGGTTTGACTCTTCCTCTGCATAGGTACACATATGATCTATCATTGCCTCTGTCTTAGTTTGTCTTTTTGAGCCCTGCAATGAGCCCTACATGAGTAGTGTTCTGACGCACCACATGTCACATGATATCAGCCCTCCACTGTTGTATTGTTCACTATGTTTATTCTTTTTACCGGTGACAGTGCTACAGGCACAGGCTAAGGAAATTTTCTCAAAATGATCAAAACAAGAATTATATATATGCACTGCTTCACAAGAAGCATGTTTAAATTGGGTATGGTTTTTGCTTTTATATACACAGAACTTTTTAATTGCATTTCTTTAGGGTTTTGCTGTTCTATTTTTTATTAAAATAAATACAAAATGTAAACTAAACACAAACCAAGAAGCAGAGATGTGCAGAGGACAAAGCAAGAAGCATAGAAAAAGATATGGGAGTAGGGGAAACAAAAGACGATCTGACGGAGGTGGAGGGAAAGATAAGGCTAAGACAAAAAAAAAATGACATCTACTTTCTTTTCCCGATCACTTCTCCATAAACTTCAAGGAAAATGTTATGAGGTCACAAAAGGGTAAAGGAAAATTTAAAAGGACTCTGGAAAAGAGAAGCATGGTGCACAGGGAATCTGACTGCACTTGCACTAAGTTTAAGTTTAGGTTTTAGTCAGCTCTTATAATGGCTACCACAGCTTCCGAGGCAAACTGAATTGCTCAATCAGAGAGAGCTGATTGGGCAATGAGACACAGGTGGAAACAATTAAGGTGGGGCAGACAATCAGGAAAAAAGAGGAAAGAAAGGAAGGCAGGAAGAAAAATACAAAAATACATACATAAAAAGTCATACAAGAAAATCAACCTCCAAAAACTATTATAGTTAATCGGTTTATGGGCAATGAGACATTTTTTGGTAATTTTGCCTCTGTACACTGCCGCAGCTTATTCGAAGACACTCGAGATGTGATTGAAGTGCAGACTTTCAGCTTTAATTCACTGGATTCAACAAAAGTATTGCATAAACTGCTTAGGAATTGCAGTCATTATTATACACCGCTCCCATTTTTATAGGCTCAAAAGTAATTGGACAATTGACTGAGAAGCAGTTTCATAAGCCCTTTTCACTTGTTACTCCATGAAAAATTAAGTTGATAAAAGATCTAGAGTTAATTCAAAGTGTTGAAGTTGTATTTGGTAACAGTTCACTGGAACTCTCAATGTGAGGTCCCAAGAGATGCTGATACAAGTGAAGAAGGCCGTCATTTAGGAGTAACCAAATTAACGATCTGGTACATGCATAATAAGAAGGAAGGCACTAGCCAGCTCTTCAAAACCAAAAGTCACATGTTGCTGAATTAAATTATAGCTTTGCTGCTTCACTTTGCTTGCATTGAAACTTGAGAAAAGTTCATGTTCTGAAGCACCAGCACAGATGTTAGACAATCAAATTATGTTAATTTAATTGCGTCAGCGCTTCCATTAGCTATTGATGTCACATTATGCAAATTATCTGATAGAGCACCCGTGCAGTTTGGCATCAGAACATAGGAGAAGCTTATCATTGTAGTCAATAATCAGTCTGTTGTATATGAACATAGGTCAGGCAGCTAGTTTGGCTAATGCTAACTGATTGGTTATTACTGCTATTATTACTCTGCCGGCAAAGATACCCCTTAATGTCATGAATGAAGTCAGGCACTGAAGTACTGCATTTGTGTGACTCTGGACTTTGCAGTTCACACACTACTTCTGCCAGCTTAATTTTGGTAAAGAACTAATGACACAGTGTAATGTATCAAGTGTTTTTGTTCATATGAGGTTGTATTCAAATAACATCAGAACCTAGTAAGGTCAATGTGATTTTTTATTATGTCCCGATACAAAAAACCTTATAATTTTTCAAAATAGTAGACTGTCCAATTATTTGTTTATATACAGCCATTAACATTTAAAGAAATGTTCAGACATTTAATGTTTGTCATATTTGATAATATTTGATATTTGCCATCCATATTTGCCTCTTAGCCTCGTATACCATTACTGGAAACCAAAAACCTGTTTTATTTATTGCTGTCTACCACCCACCTGGCCATTACTCTGAGTTTTTATGTGATTTCTCAGACCTTCTATCAGATTTAGTGCTCAGTTAAGATAAAATTATTATAGTAGGTGACTGTAATATTCATGCAGATGTTGAAAACAGCAGCGTCGACACTACATTTAATTCATTATTGGACTCCAATGGCTTCTCTTTTGTAAATGAGCCCACTCACCGTTTTAATCACACTCTTGATTTTATCCTGACA
Source organism: Pterophyllum scalare (assembly GCA_024447675.2). Taxonomy (NCBI): domain Eukaryota; kingdom Metazoa; phylum Chordata; class Actinopteri; order Cichliformes; family Cichlidae; genus Pterophyllum; species Pterophyllum scalare. The sequence continues at coordinate 77,899 of JAMQGT020012370.1, read as the reverse complement.
TATGGCATTGAAATTGAATATTTAATATTATTTCCTGAAACCTCTCTTTTGTCAGACCATTTTACTATTATTTACTATGTTTCTGTGTGCTTGCGTGTTCCTCTTTGTTTTCTGTCACAATGTATTTTATTGATATCCCAGTTTGTGTTCTTCTACGGCATCTGTGACTCATAGACATATGAGATAGCAGGTGGTGTGTGATGTAATTTGGGGTACATATAAGTGTGTTCTCTGTCTGCTGGATCTACCTGAGGAGAAAGCAAAATTAAGAAACAGGAGACAAATCAGTGGCAAACTCGACCCCCGGTGGGTTTCGAGGTGTTGTTTTAGATGTCTAAATATGCATACTGAAACTGTTCACTGGGCTTTAAAGAGTGCAGCATCTGAGGCATTGTCTTCATAGTTTTTCTCTGAGCACTAAAGATTTTATGCCCATTTTAATTCATAAGTGAACATTCAGTTGGATAAGCAAAACACAATAGTTGTGTACCTCTATGATTGGTGGGTAGAGCATGTCATCGCCAAGGTCCAAGCTCCCTCTTCTTCTGTATGGGATCGTCCTGTGCAGCTCCTCTGCTCCTATTCCAGTTATCAGGAGTATGAGACAAACTGTACGAAGTGCTGGATCACTGGTTCCACCCAGCAGCAATGTCTGGGACAAAAGGGAAGTGACAGCGAGAGACGGAGAATACCTGCTGGGGATAAAAAGACTCAGAAGGCTTTACTGTAATGTGGGCATCGGTTTCCACATTCAGGTCTTACCAAATGGGAAGATCACAGGCGTGCATAATGAAAACAGATACAGTAAGTAATCTTGTCATTCCCTGCTTCCTCAACTTTATCATTTTTTGTTATGAAAAAAGCAAATCCCCAACTACCTACAGAAATAAATTGTTCAAATTCAGTTCATTAGACCTAGTGACTCCTCTGTGGATTGAGAACATTAAAATTTATTATTGCCTTTTTAATCAACAACAAATTAAAGACCAGAGTGATACGTCCTTGTACAGTTGGATATTGTCACTTCCTGTAACTAAATGTTTTGTAACTTTGGCACTACTGAAAATTGTGGATTCCTAAAAAAAAAAATCATGAAATCTAATGATATTAAATATATTTATTGCTTAATGTTAACAAAAGACTAGATATCATGTTGCATATCTCTTGCAAGTAAATATCCTGTTTGATTTTTTTTTTGGTATTTCTATATTTCTTGCTACTTGCATGATATGCATAAGAAGCTGAGAAGGAATTCCTTCTGAAAGAATACACAGAAGTGCATTAAACTTAGATTTTCTAATGGCCAGCAGGGGGCGACTCTTCTGCGTGCAAAATCAATTATATTATTATATTAAACAATTACTTATATATCGAAGTCTACGAGAAAATTATCTGAGTCACTATTTATAAGTGTCATTTAATACATGAAGTTAATTTTGTGCAATATGGTCCAATATAGATGAAAATTGTTCCTCAGTTTGTCAGTCAGATCAACCCATCAACTAAACAAGCACATGTTAAAATCCCAGATAAGACTAGAACTCCATGGGTACTGGTCAAAAGTCTTTTGTGTTTGTGCCCTTGGGGCAACTGTTGCTCTGGAGGCAGAGTGAGTCATCTCCATAAGGTTGATTCCTGGCTCCTCCAGTTCACATGTCAAAGTGTCTTTGGACAAGATACTAAACCCCAAAATGCTCGTGATGAGTCAGAGTGTGACTGTTTGTGATAGTTGGGAAAAGGGCGTAATAAATGAATGTCTGTGTGAATGAGTAAAAAGCACTTTGGGTGTCCAGTTAGAATAGAAAAGTGCTTTATAAGTGCCAGGTCATTTACTTCAGATGTAGTTTTAATGTTTAGTACTGCAGAATAGAGTACCAGCATGCAAAGCACTCAATATCCCAGGGGTCTTTACGTAAACCAGCCAGTTATAAACCAGGCTTACAACCAGTTTTGAACTCAAGTACAAGTTATACAGTAAACTGTATGTAAATAGAAATTTATAAAACCTAGTATATGTTCAAGCAAAGTTTTGGCTTGGTGTTTGACTTTCCTGCTGAGTTGGTACTGCAGTGGTACCGCAGTTTGGAACACATTTTCAGGTTTAATGAATGAAATGCCAACCACTTGAATGGAATTTAAAATAGGATCAGTATGTTTCATGGGAACTGGACACACACTCATTAAGGAGCTGTCATACTGAAATGTGTTTAAATGTGGATTTTAAACTTCCTGCTCTGATTATCAGCTAACTGGAATAGTAATTATATCAACTAGGTTTTAAGAGCTTAGCAATTCTGGAGTGATAGGGTTTTTTTGTTTGTTTTTTTGTTTTTGTCTCCTTCATATCAGCCATTATATACATTTTCCAGTAAAGACAGATTTGTCTTCAGAATTTTCTTGTGGATGGAAAAGAAAGGAAAAACAAAGCACTATATTTAGTGTGAATATAACAGTGAAATAAATCACCTAAAATTGGCGGGTATCCACAACCTGAGAGATAAGAGGAGCATATAGAGATCCCAAAAGACCAGGACAAAATACAAATTACATGAGAGAGAAGACAAAAGTTAATGACATGCAGCAGTGACATAGAAAATGCATAGAGATGTGCAGTGAGGGAAATCCGCTAGCAGTCTGAAGCAATCACAACAAAACTAAAGGATGTGGTTCACAGTCACCTCAATTACACCCTAACTATAAGCATAATCCTAAAAGTAGGGAGGGTGTCTGTCTCCTGAATGCAAACATACATAAGAAAAAGGAAGACTCCTACTCATGTTTACGTGAACACATTGGACTCTACCAGATAAGTTCAAACCAACAAGCCACATATCTGTTTTTGGAGTTAGGGAAATGGACATACATTTATATTATAGCCAAGTCGTTAGTGTAAGTGTGTCTGGTTTAACTCCTTTAGAGTCAATCCTGTACAGAAAACACCAACTTTCAAAATAAAGCCCAGTAGATGCACTGGGGTTTGGAACACTAAGATTATATTAAAATATGGAAGTTGTTCTCTGTGTTGTTTTCTATGGCAAAAGTACAAATATTCATTACATGAAGTGACCAATTTCACTGAGAAATATTGTACTTTAGACATGCAGAACTTTGGAGGTGATTTTAATATGCATTAGGTGTGTGTCCTTTCATTTTTTATACTCCTGATCCTTTTCACATTTCACCCCAGCCCTTCTAGAAATTTCTCCAGTGGAGAGAGGAGTGGTGACTCTCTATGGGGTGAGAAGTGGGCTCTTCATTGCCATGAATGACAAAGGGAAACTCTATGGCTCGGTAAGAATCACCATCCACCCACCCACCCATCCATCCAACTGTCCATCCATCCATCCATCCACCCACCCATCCATACAACTGTCCATCCATCCATCCATCCATCCATCCAACCATCCATCCATCCATCTTCTTCCGCTAATCCTTTCCAGGGTCATGGGGGGGCTTGAGCTGTCTCAGGGAGGGAGGCACCACTAACTACTAGTCCAATTTCAACTTAAGCATCTCAGTGCTGGAATGTCGTTGTTGCATATATGGGCTTGTGTTGCATGCCTTGAGTTGGTCAAACGCTCTCCACCAACACATAAGTTTATGTTGTCACCTTCCCCCATCAACTGTTCACTGAGATTTGTAATAAATTTCCTCATTTAATGTATGGAAGTGTCGAGAAACTGGCTTCACTTTGTGCAGGGGTTTCTTGCTAAATGTTGCAGTCTTCAATTATCTATTAAGCCTTAAATGGGAATAAACAGTTCACCTATTAAGTCTTAAGTTATAATTAAAATGGCAGAATGAAATGACTGTTAGTTGGTGATGATAGTCAGCAATGTCTTTTGGTGATAGTTACAAAATAATTAATTTAATTGCTGTTGATTGTTATTAATTGTTTAATTTAAAGTTGAAAAAAGCATGTCTTATTTGTCATAGTTGTCACTAGGAGTGTTCATTTATTTGGACAGTCAGTGTGTGATTTTATCAGAATGGTTTCATAACCTTTTAAAAAGCTGCGCTTAGTGTCATTTTGGCTTTGATGTACAACTCGGTTTTGGCGTGTGTGTGTGTGTGTGTGTGAGTATTTAATTCTTCAGTAAAGATGTCAGATGATGCTACAGAACTGGTTATTTTACTTTTAAGAGTAAGGTTTCTGAAGAGAAAATATTAACTGTTGCTATTCAGTTAAATCTTTAAAACCTGAAAATTATTCGAGTAGTTTTATTAAAATTCATAAGAAGTAAAAATGCTGTGCCCTCTGATCTTATTTACTCCCATGTTAGATAAATTGTTAGTAGGCTGCTGTCTGAGTGTGAACTGTTGCTAATCTAGCCAAAAGCTAAACACAAGTTAGTCACACAGTTAATCATCAGTTCTTGTCCTATATGTACACAGGTTTGATTTATATGGACAGACTTGCATACACAACTGAAGATTGTGTTACACATTGACAAGTCTTAATGTACAAACAGCTGAGCTTTCAAATCTGACCATGTACATGAAAATAATATTCAATCTTACAAAGGTTGCTTCAGTCAGTAAATACAATGTGAGGCTGTTATCAAAAATAAAGCAATAAGCTCCCCTCACCGATAAACCAGAAATGTGTTAGCGTCAGTGCTCACATACTGTGCAGAACAAGAAACCTGACACATGCCAAAGGCCAGAAACAGGACACCATGGAGTGCAGAGGATAAGGGAATATACGCAGTGACTCACAGAGACATATATATGAAAGAGTGTGTGGTGGACATAAATAAACACATTTTGGTTGTTTTGCTTTTAGTAGCTGTGGGTAGAGAAAGTGTCCAGGTAAGACAGGAAGACAAGTTTCTGTTATCTTTCAGGATGTTGCAATAGTTAATGTCAGCCATTTGTAGTGTGAAAAGGTCACCTCAAATTGACACTGATTTGCAAAGGTGGATGCTGAGGGTGAAGCACTATGTTATCTGTAAACTGGCTTGCAGCACTATGAAGAAGTATTTGTCCCCTTCCTGATTTCTTACTTTTTGCATAGGCTAGTCTAAAAGCTCCCTGAAAACCTTCAGGAGAGCCAGTGAAGCTTCTCTTCACTGGCTCTCCATTAAGTCCAGTCAAATTTAAAATCCTTCTCACTTACAAGGTCTTAAATAATCAGGTCCTATCTTATCTTAAAAGGGAACATATGCAGAATCCACTTTTTTAGCCCTTAAATACATTTTGTTGTATACTTTGCATGTGTAGGAGTGCAGAAAATGTAAATTTATTCTGTCCCGGTGCTACGTAGATATCTTTAGATAATTTTTGGGTCATATTTTTCAGGCTGTTCAGTTTTCTCTATTCCCTGTTATGTTTTCTTTCCTCTTATGTCACAGTATTTGCTGTGGAACAAGGTCATGGACTTCCAGCTCACCGATTTCGTGAATCCACCATTTTTTTTCTCGCAGTGATTATGTAGTACAAGCTCAGTTATGCTGAAGTTGCAAGTAGACAAGTCAAAATGTTGGGTTGGTGGGTGTATAACCCCCCCCCCCGGCATCAGAGCCTATTCGAAGTTCCTGTTTTTCTGCCATATCGTACCGCTGCTATCAAACTACAAAAATGGCCGAACAGGGTGGAATGGAACGCTCCGTGACCTGGATGGGGGTGGAGCGTGAAATGTGCCTGAAACCGCAGCAAAATGAGCTGCTCTAAGACCCATGTCAAAAAAGGTGTAAAAGTGGGGTCTGTGGAGCTACAATAACAAGGAATTCAAACCAAAGCATTGCAGTTCTACTTTATATAGACCACAAGTGAATGATTTACATATGAAAAGGAAGGACTTAAAAGCATGATACGTGCCCTTTAAAAACCTCAAAGTTATCATCCCAACAGAGCAAAGTGCTATATTTGGGATTTGGGTATTTAAAAGTAGAATAGGATTTAGACCCTTCAGCTTTCAGGCCCCTCTTCTGTGGAACTAGTTCCCAGTTTGGATTCAGTTACGCTGCAATAGGCCTAGGCTGCTGGAGACTTCCCCTGATGCACTGAGCGTTTCTTCTTCATTCTCCTCTTTTCACCCCTCTATGTGTTTGTACATCACTTTGCATTTAATCATTAGTTATTTTTAAGCTCCACAGTGTCTCTTTTGTCCTGTCTCCCTCTGCTATCTTCTTTTGCCATCCCAACTGGCTATGGCAGATGAGTGCCCCTCCCTGAGCCTGGTTCTGCTGGAGGTTTCTTCCTATTAAAAGGGAGTTTTTCCTTCCCAGTGTTGCTAAGTGCTTGCTCATAGGGGGTTGTCTGAGGCTGAGACTGGCTGGGGGGCGGCATAGGCTGAGGCAACGGGACACCTCTGGTAGCTTGGATGGAGGCTGGTGATGGCAATAAAAACTTTCAAGTTGCATGGCCAGAGGCCAATGATGGCGACAGAGATGGGACCTCTCTGGAGCCTTGCCTATAGGCTTGCGGTGAGCAATAGGACACCTCAGATGACCCAGCTCGGGGCTAAGGACAGCAGCAAGGACCCACTAGCACTAGCTTAGCACACACACACACATAAGATTCATAATAATTGTATTTTATGTGGAGCACTATAGGTCTCACTACAGTTGTTGGGGGCAGGTTGGATTAGTGGTGGGAGGTCACATGGTCATCTACAGGAATGTGGATTGGCCCCCTGTCTCACTCTCCCCTACCCCACCTGCTTTCCATTTTAATGCGTTTCACTAATCCCTTTACACAGGTATTGCAAAATGTATTGTATTAGTTATAATAATTTATAAATGTTCCCCAATCAGGAAATTGGGGAACTCAGATTTGAATAAAAAATGCATAGACTCCATATATTATATATACCAAAAAAAAAAATAGTAAAGTGATATGGGTAATTTTCACTGGGGGATGGGTGAGGGCAGATTGGTCTTGCCGACTGGACTGTGTGGTTCTCCTTTTCCTTTATCCTTCCCTTTATTTGGCCACTTGGGGTCTTATCACCGTCCTGTGTTGTGATGTTTAGACTCTGGTGGTTCTGGTGCCTTTGTTGAGAGCGGGGTGCTATCACAATCACCGCACTGTGTGGGTTGGTTTCTCTTAGTCTCTTTATCCTTGTTTAGGTGTCTGGATGCCGGCTTTCACTGAGGTGCATTTTACTGGTGACTTGTTCTAAAGATTTTCTCTCATATTGAGTCAAGTTCACCACTTTGCACTTCCTGGGGTGTGTTTCTAACCAATGTCCTCTCATCTGAGGATGACACTTGGCTGTTCTTCTGGACCTTGGCAAAGTGGTAACACATCCACATAACCTGTACTTGTGTACAATTGTTTGATGTTAGAAATGACTCCAAGAGACCTTCCCAACTTGTGTAAATCTATAATTCTCATTCTTAGATCTTCACTGAGTTCCTTGGACTTTCCCATTGTTCTGAGTACTGGTCAAGCCAATTAATGCTGTCAGACAAATCCTTTTTATGCTGGCAAAGTCAAACTACCAATTGTAGTCAGTTATGATCACTAACAAGAAGTTAATATACCTTGGCCTTGTCAAGTTAAGAGACTGTAGAACTGTAAAAAAACAATGTCATTTTTTAGGGCAATAAGATCTTGTTATATGTGTCAGTCTATGGTTCAATAGCATTGTTTCATTAGTGATGTAGAGATACTACATCAACACTGCTGAATATAAAAGTGCAGGGTCTCTGAATGTAAAGCATATTTAGACTTATCCATGCAAGATATTGGCTAAATACAGTGTAGGGCTAATGAATACCTACTGATGAGAGAAAAAAAATTCCCATTTGACAGAAGTTAAACATTGATAAATGCTAACTTAACAAATCTTTCTCTTTCCTATCTTTTTACCTTCCTCTTCTTCTCAGGGCCACTACAATGATGAATGCAAGTTCAAGGAGAATCTTCTGGCCAACAACTACAATGCCTATGAATCAGCTGCCTACCCTGGCATGTACATTGGCCTCAGTAAGATGGGCAAAAGCAAAAGAGGCAACCGGGTCACACCCAAAATGACCATGACACACTTCCTTCCCAGAATATGAATTGTGATGTAAAAATGCTCAACAGTATACACTGAAGTTAAGGGCTCTGTGTAGTCAGCACAAACATTCATTTTGTGTTATCCTTCTACAGTGAATAATAGTGGAAAACTCCAGCAAGCTGAAATAATTTTGACTAATTACAAGCTATCCTGTTATGCAAGCAACATTTGCAACAGTTTGACAACACTGACCAGAAAGCAACTGGTCAGTGTTTTCATACTGTTGCATGTTACAGTAACGTGGCTGTGAATAAAGGTTCAAATACATAAACCAAACATCTAAATCTACTCTAAAACTGCCGTACAGTGACAAATCATGAAATTAATCTTAAACTATTAGCATTGATGAGAACATCAATTTAGCATAAATTAAATCTTTTTGTGCCCTTTTTGTTTTAAATATGCACAAATGTATGTCAATTTGAGTTTTTGAGTGGGAGGACTAGGTTAGGGCAATTGCTTGTGAACATTCCTATCAATCACAAATGACCACTACTTTGGTTTGGTATGGGTTGCTCTGTGTAAAGGCTCTCAGCCCCACTGACTTGATCTTTCTTTACTCATTTAAAAGTTTTAACATATAGAGTAAAGAATTGAGGAGTGATGGAAAATGTCCCAGTTTGTGCCTATAAAAGGCAAAACCATACCAGGTTTAAACCTGAGCTCTTCTCCTTGTGAAACAGGGCACCACTCCCAAGACTTTGCATCTTACAGCTGTTCCTCCCAGCTGGGACGTGTGTGCAAGATGCGAGGAAGTGGCATGGACCATAGCAAAACATTGCCGATTGCTGTTTAACACAGTCTTAACTAACAACTGTCAACATATGATAGCTAGAATTATATTTAATGTAATATAATGCTCAATATTACAAAACACTGCTGCTCAATATTGCCTGTAAAATATAATGCTGTTAAATTTGCTGTTTTGATTGGTACCACATACTCCTTCACATTTATTAATTATAAAGATTCTAAAGTGTTAGATTTATCACATGTTGTTTATCCTATTACCCATAGAGTTCTATACTCTGTATGAATAAATAAGCATCTAATTTTTAAATGTGTTTATGGTCTAATTTGTACTCATTAGAAATAATAAATTGGTCAAACCTTGTCATTGGGATGGACTGCTGTCAATAGTCCATCATGAAATATTATGTAATGCCATGATGGCTGGTAAACACCTAGGTGAGAATGGGGAACCAACGGTGGCCTGTTCTACAAGCTTTTGAAAAGTACTCTTGCAGGCAGGGTTTGGGTCCAAACTGCTTTGTTATGGTGAGCAGCTCCAAATAACTAGTGGGTAACTTCTGTGAGACAAAAACTGGAGGCTAGAGCAGCTAACTGAAGCTGAGAGCATTAATTCACAGGTCCCTGTTCAGGTCCTGGCATCTCTTCTTACTCTGAGATGACTGTACATGGTTCCTGACAAAAGCAAGATGAAAATGATCAGTGGTTAAAGTTAATAGTGTCTGACACTCAGAGTTGTTATTAGGGGTAAGACTGTAAATATGCTTTTCAATCCCCTAAATTTGGATGGCCCACACATCGTTCATGTCATGCACAGTGACATGAACAAATTACTGGGCATCAAGTCAATTCAAAAAGTGTATATTGTTTGGTGGAGCGCCTAAATAAGACTCTATAATCCATCATTCATAAATTTATAGTGACAATAAATTTGCAGATGCCCCAGGTCTCCATGGGATTTTACCCTTTTGAACTGCTGTTCGGCAGAAGGCCCCCAGGGTTCTGGATCTGCTTAAGGAAAACTGAGAGGAAGGTCCGTGCTTCAGTAAAAAAAAATTAGGTTCAGTACTTTCTGGACCTGAGAGCAAAACTTCACACTTTTGATGTTACTTCCTTCCTCCAGCTCCAAATTAGTCACCAAGGGCCCTATGAGGTCACATGATGAGTAGGGGATGTTGATTATGAGGTTGTACAAACTGACAGAGGTGGAACACTGCAGATATACCATCTCAGCCTCCTACAAGCATGGAAGGAGGCAAAACATGTCTCTCTGATGAGCCTTGTGAATGACAGAGATGAGTTGGGGCCAGAGATGCTAAATTCCACCAGTGCCTCTCCGCTACCTTGTGATAACCATCTCTCACCAGCGCTTTGCATCCTTTTTTTTCCAGGTTGCACTAAAATCATACAGCATCAGGTGGTGACTCCCCCATGGGTGTCAGTTAGGTCACAACCCTATAGACTGCCAGAACACAAACACAAAGTGGTTCTGAAAGAATTGAAGGTAATGCTGGAAATGTGGGTCATAGAAGAGTTGCACAGCACCTGGTATAATCCCATTGCTCTTACTGATAGATCTATAAGGTTCTGCATTGACTACTGCAATGTAAACAGTGTCTCACAGTTTGATGCAAACCCAATACCTTGGGTGAATGGGCTCCTGGACTAGTTTTAGGCACCACTCGCTTTTTCATGACACTGGATTTAACCAAGGGCTATTAATAATTCCCTTTGGATTGTTCAGTGCTGCATATACTACCACCATGTGATTATTCACAGTACTACTTGGGGAGAGCATGTGCAGCAGGTAGTCACAGTGTTGAAGTCCTTCAGGACGGTGGGGCTCACCACCAACCTGAAGAAATGCTTGTTGAATGGAGGGTACAGTATCTGGGCTACCACTTGGGCAACAGACAGGGGCGCTCAGGTGAACAAAACCACCACCATCACCGTCCGTGACCCAAGACGAAAAAGAGGTGAGGTGGTTCTTGGGGCTGGCTGGTTATTATTACCACACTTTGAATGATCAGTAAGTGGTCAGTAAGACTAGAAACGTGCTAATTATTAAATGTGAATATACTCCCCCTTCATAAACCAACTTCCCTCTGATTGGCTTTACCTTGCAAACAGGAGGTTTGGACAACAAGTGGGAGGGGCCTTGGTGCTTAGAGTCAGAGCTGAGAACCAACAGCAGAAAAAATGTGATATCAAGCATTTAGAGCAGAAGTCTGAACTTCTGAATTTCCACTGACCTCGTCATTTGAAACTTTGGTTATGCTGTTACCTTTGTAATAGTATAATATATCCATCTGTCCATTCTCTTCTGCTTATCCTGTTCAGGGTCATGGGGGGGCTGGAGCCTATCCCACCTAACCTAGGGTGAGAGGCAGGGTACACCCTGTGCAGGTCACCAGCCTGTTGCAGGGCTAACACAGTGAGACAGACAACAATTCATACTCACATTCACACCTATGGGCAATTTAGGGTGACCAATTAACCTAACCCCAGTAACTGCATGCCTTTGGACTGTGGGACGAAACCAGAGTACCCAGAGGGAGCCCACGCAGACACAGGGAGAACATTGCAAACTCTACCTGGGCCAAGGTGGAATCAAACTCAGGCCTTCTAGACGTTATTCTAACTGCGAGTCCTAACCACCACACCACCATGCTGCCCCACAGTTATAGTATAATTTATATGACAGAAAATAAGGAAAAGCAAAATATGGTCCCCCTAATGAGATGTCAGCATGCCAATGTTAAGAGTTACCATTGATGGTATATACACAATACACAATATACACACTCTTGAGGAGGTAGGTGTATCATGAATGTAAATACAGGAGGTTTACAACAAGGTAAAATGGTTTCACTCAAGAACAAGTACTCCAACTGCCAGAAAACAAATAAAATAAAATAAAAAAAATAAATTTTGACAAATGAAACCAAGAATAACTTGTACTAGAATGGTGGAAAGAGAAAAGAAGCATACAATATCATCTGTCAAAAATGCCAGAGGCAGTGCTATGGCATAGGCATGTATGGCTGGAAATGAAAATGGGACACTATTGTTGATTAATAAAGTGACTGCTGATAGAAGGAGCAGGATGTATTCTGAAGTGCACAGGGCAATACTTTCTGCTCACATTCATGCAAATGCTGACTGGACAGTGCTTCAAAGTGCAAATGAATAATGACCCAATGAATACTGCACAAGTAACCCAAGTTGTTCAAGGCAAGAAAATGGAATATTATACAATGACCACCTGTCACCGGTCTCAGCCAAACAAAGCATGATTTTCAGTTATTAAATGCAGAGATAAATGCAGAAAGATTCTCAAGCAGCATCTGAAGGCAACTATAATAAAGGCCTAGTAGAGCCTCACATGGCATGAAATGTGTAGTGCTATTTGAGAAGGTGACCAGGTCTGAGCAGCTCAGGGAGGTATGCAAATCCACCAGTACTTTTGTTTGCTGTAGGCCAATTAGAGCCTTAATTGCTACCTTATTCGTTGGCATTTTTTTCTGTTCATTTTGACTCTCAGCACCAAGTCAATATGAAAAGAAAAGAAAAGAAAGGCAGAATCTTGCAAGACGTCAAAAAAAAAAAAGATAACATTCCTACCAAGCATGCTGCAGTAGCACATGGTGAACAAACTGCAGCTAAGAACACCCTCATGGAAAACATGGATGATGTATTCTCCAGCACAGCCATAGTAACAGTAGTGGAGGAGGACTCTCCCTCTCTCCATACTATAATCTCTAAATAAGAGTGGAAGACCTGGACAACAACTATCCTCCGGCAGCTCTCCTCTCTCTTCACACTGATCAACAACAGGTTGGATGCCCTGGAAAACATGGTCAGTACCAACTCTGGGGTGGTTGAGATGCATCTTATTAGATATCCTTGTTTATTCACTGTTAATGTATTTTAAAGGGGCATTCAATCCCTAGAGCTATTATTTTCTGGCTCCTTCTGTTGAACCTTACCTTATTAAGACTTCTTTAGTACTGAAGCCTTCTAGAAGCTTAAGTCTCTTTTAATGCACCGCACTGTTCCCATATGTTCTCAGAGCACTATTTTATCCTATTTCCTGTGTCCAACATCTTTAAAACAGGGTTTGCTGTTCCCTCCGCCATGGTTCACAAACTGGTTAGGGACACAAGTTCTCTTTCTGACCATTCTTTGGTCTATTTTTTTCTTATCTTTGATGTCCTACATTGTTATTTCTCTAAATGTGAGAGGTATCATGGTCCAAGGTCTGTCAGTGTTTTGTGTATTTCAGTCTTTGAAGTTCTCCTGTTGTTAAATATCTTCAGTTTTTCTTAGTTTCCTTATGGTTTAGATTTTTCACCTTTACAATTTTCTGCCTAGTTTGCTCTTAGTTTTAGCCATTTTGAGTTTTGTATTCTAGCCTTTTTTCCTTGTCATGATTTTATTCTTTATTCTCAGTGTGGGTTGTGCTTCCTTTTGTCAGTTGTAATTACAGTGGATTCCCTAAGGTTGTTTTCCTGCCATCCTGTGTCCCATGTTTAGTTTCTTCCTGTGTTATTTTGCTAGTCTCTTTTCTCATGTGCATTGTTTATTTTTGCTTCCCCTTGTGTTGTTCACCTGTGTCTTGTTTCCCCTAGCTGTGTACTCTCTTCCTAATTACCTCGTGTATATTTAAGCCCTCAGTTATTCTCAGTTCTTTGTCATGTCCTCCCTCATGCTGTGCGCTCCTCTGTCCCGTGGTTTCCCTTGGTCTCCAGCCCAGTCTGTCCTCCGAGTCCTACATTTGGGTCCACACTCTGCCCGCCACACAGCAGTTTCATGATAAGAGTTCTTGGAAACCACATCAAATGTAAAGCCATTTTCTAGTAGTGTATGCAATACGGTGCTGACTTTTGTTTTGTGCAGGCATCCCATTCCACAACACAAGACAAGACACAACCCCCTGGAGGTCAGGTGGGTCTCCAAGTTATGGGTATCTCATAGAACAGAATGATCAGCAGGTATATTGGACTCTAAAAAAAAATTTAATGGAAAAATTTGCATTTCTGATTGTAACAAAGATGGTTATTATATTCTCTTAGTGCTTGAAATTGTAAATCTGACATTCATTGTTGTAAATGTTTACGGTTTCAATTCCCAATCAGAGAATAATGCTGATATTGACAGGCTAGAAGAATCAGTGCCTCATTGGTTAACTAAATTTTCTTATTCTCATCGTTTTTGGAGGGGACTTCAATGTTTTACCAAATTACTGTCTGACAGGCGACCTTTTAGAAATTCTGAATCTCAAAGTCTGTATCTAAAACTGAGTAGATTTCATTTAACTGACACACAGAGAAACATACACCCATGTCAGAAAGAATACACATGGTGTAATAAATCATTATCAAGTGAACTGACTGTTGTCTCATCTCTAAAGATCAGAGTAATGAAGTTGCAGACATTACTGTCACCACTAACCAATCACAAATCTCTGCATCCTTATTCCTCTGGCTGCTTCTTTGTGTTGTGACAGGCCAATCTCTCTGAAAGAATCAGCTAAAAATGAATAAGTCTCACATGGAGATCTGGAGCAGTGCTTCCACACACACATCTGGGCTGTAATTTGTTTCTAAGGCTATTTCACCAGAGTGGCAAGTTTACATTATTCAGCTATAACAGAGGAAAGTTTATCAAATCTCAGACTGTGTTTAAGAACATAAAGTTGTCTGATCGTCTTCATCAGGTCTTACAGGCTGCTGACAGCTCTCTCCTCCCTGCATGTCTTCTCTCTTTTTCATTGTTTCCTGTGGGACAATTGCCAGATCTCTCTCCTTCACTTATTCTCTGGTGAATTTTGAACTCTACAGCTTTTCACAGAGTTACCGTTAAGAGATAGAGATATATGTGACAGCTCAGGTGTAAGTAGGATTCACACAGGACAGCAGTGTTGTTACAAAGTATTCCACAGTGAAAACCTGTTCCAGTTTACCTGTACGAGGTGCAGATGAACATGAAACGTGATTTACTGTCAGATCAAACACACTGTCAGATCAAAGACAGTATTATATACTGTATTTAGATTCACACAATCTAAAACACTGAGTCCCACTAGTTGTAGCAATTTGATAAGCATTTTAATAATGTATAGTGTGGATCTGAAAGAAGAAAGAAAAATTATGACATGTAGTTTGCAGAGCTGTATGCCATGTGCCTTTTTTGTGGCTCCTTGCCAGAGAATCTAAATACATAGTGAATGACGTCATCTGCAATAATAACTGTGTCCACGAGCCAGATAACACCGCACCGCAGCAAAACCCTCTTTTGAAGTTAAAAAGCCACTTTCTGGATTTAATAGAGGTGCAGCATCAGTTTTTGGACTAAAAGACAGGGACACAGCAGGTATTTTAGTGACTGGCCAGATTAATATCCGATGTTCTTCTGCACAACACAAATTTTGGGTTTATATGGTGGAATAATTTGCAATAATGCAGCTCTCCTCTGGATAAATCCTGACCAGCCTTCTATAACAAGGCTAACTCTCTTAGGCAAGGGTTCTTGTAATTTTTTCAAGTAATTTTTATGAATAGCTCTCTAGGTTTCTCCAAGGCTCGTCTTTGGATGTTGGCTGCTTTTTGTTCCATTCTGTCAAGATGATCCCACATTGCTTCAACAATGTTAAGGTCCAGGCTCTGGGGAGGCCAATCCATGATTGATTGTGTTCCCCGTTGTGTTTATCTATATGGGTGTGGTTTTACTGCATTGACTGTGTGTTTGGGATCACTGTCCTGTCGAAAAATGAAGCTGTTCCCAATCAGATGCTTTCCAGATGGTACTGCAAGGTGAACTGAAATCTCTTGGTACTTTTCTGCATTCAGAATTTCATCAGTTTTGAAAAGATCACCATTGGCTGAAATGCCAAACCATGACAAAGCATCCACCATTTTTTACAGATGGCTGTAGACACTCACTGTTGTACCCCCCCCCTTCTCTTTTTTTAAGAATGGCTCCTCTCTTTTGTTCTTCCTTTGAGGCCACATCTGATCAGACTTTGGCAAAGAGTAGATGGATGAACTGACGGAATGGACAAATCTCTAGCTCTGATGTCAGGTTGTTTTTTTTCTATTTCTTAAAGACATGACTTTCAGATACATTTCATCTGCTGTACACTGGTTTTGTCCTCTCTTTGTTCAAATTTATAGGAACACACTGCACACCAAGCTGAGATATACCACATTTTTTGGCCAGTAGTTTGTTGCGAATCACCTTGTTGGCACCAAAATGCTATTTTATGCCTGTCACACTGTTATCTTTGGATGTTTTGGTAGATTCAACTAAAGAAATTGTAACAAATTTTGTGTTTTTGTGACAGGCTGCAAATAAGTGCCCAAAGATACAACTTAATTTTGTGTAGACAACACTGGTTCATCCCTTGGGTTGAGTACAAGGACTGGACCTGAAATGAGCCAATGCCCAAAGAAAAACTTCGAAAGACCTGAAAGCCTGGAGAACTACTGCTCCAAACCAACTTAAGTTACAAGGCTACATGGCTACTTGGAAGCATAAGATAATGCATTTTATTTGGAAAAAAAATCTGTAATTCATAAACCATTAATGCAATACTTTGTTAATCCCTTGAAACAAAGCTGAAAAAGGTCTGCACTTCAATCACATTTTAATAACTAGTGGTGGTGAAATAATAATAATAACTACTGTGGTGGTGCACTGAGGTAAAATTACAAAAAAATTGTCATTGTCCAAGTAGTTATGGAGATGACTGTATATCCTGTGGGGACTGCAATTACAGGGACATGCAAATGCATATGTGAAGACTACAGATGTCAATAACTGAGCTTACACTAATGTTCTGCTGTACTTTTAAAACTCCTATGACAGGAGTTGAGAAGAATCAATAAGAAAATCACAGCATTCTTGTTCATGATTTATTTAACATGTGCAATATTCACAAAAGTCCAACTTGAAATATAATTAAATATAATCAAGGTACTATAACATGTGGGTCAGAGATAAATAACTGGACCAAACCTGTGGGTATGAACTGACAAGAATAAGTTTAGAGGTGCATCGGATATTCTACAATGATTTAGTGCTTTAAAACAAAAACATTTACGCTGCACCTGAATGACATGTGGTTAAGTTCAGTTAACTTAGAATATAGACACTTTCAGCAGTTGTTTTCCCCTTAAAGTGTAGCCTATGGTGCCTGTGTGGTTCCTAACCCCACAGCATTTGCATAAGCAGACAGCAAGTTGACTACCTGCCTAGTTTCCAGTGTGAGTCTGGCTTCAGTCAGCCAGTCCTCCACCACTCTCCTGGCCTCTCCTCTCAACTGGTTCACCAGTTTCGCTGCTAACTCCAGGTCCCCATGCTCTAAGCAGTAGCTAGCATATGACAGAAGCTTGAACGGGTCTAAATCCTCAGTGCTCAGCTGGACAGGTGGAGCTTCCTGATTCTTCTCAAACAGCAGTGCAGCTTGAAGATAGGACAAAAAGTACTGGTACAAGGAGTTATGAGATTCGTCAATGAGAGCAACACGACGGACCACTGATCGCAAGGAGTTGAAGCGGGCACGGAGAGAGGCCTCACTGTACACACCTCGCTGCAGGGATTTTTCTGGAAGAGCCGATGCCAGTGATGCAGCAAAATCATTGTCTTGGCAGCTGTCTCGCACAGCCTGAGCAGCACTTTCTAGAGGCACAGTGGGCATGTCAGCTTCAGCAGTCTTTAAAGAGTAACTGAGAGCCTCCACAGAGAGCCACAGCTGGTGAGCCTTACGAGCCTCCTCCTCTGCTACCACATGGCCTGCATTCAAAAGAGAGGGAGCAATTTAAATGACTGGGCTGAAAAGAGCACAATATATCCTTCTTAAAAACATGTGGAACATCAACGCTCCTTTTGCACCCGCAAATTCAGACCTTCAATATTCTAAGTCTTAAAAAACTTATATTATTCTAACATTCAACACAACCAATATCCTCTCTATAGCTTTGTTGTACCAACATTTATGTACAAGGGTGATAAAGGCTGATAAACCCACATTGGATACAGAATTGAGGACTTGGAAAAGTAGTACTAGAGATCAAATTTGGCACTGTGGTGTTATCAAATATCTGCAGAAAAAGGGGTTAGGTGCCAAGGACATTCATGCGACATGATTGCTACATTAGGGGATGATGCTCCAGCTTTATCAACTTTGCAAAAGTGAGCAGCTGAATTCAAGAGGGGTAGGGGGAGCCTCGTAGATGACCCAAGGTCCAGACGTCCTACAGCCACCACCCAAGAAAACCTTGACCATGTTCACCACATGGTGATGGATGACAGACATCTGTTAACCAGACAGCTAATCCTGTAGGCATCTCCCGTGAACGAGTTGAGAACATTCTGCATAACAAACTTGGCATGTCAAACGTTTCGGTGGGTGCCACGACTTTTGACCCCTGATCAAAGTGCAACGGGGTGATCACGTCGCAGGCGAACTTGGCACTTTTTGAAGCCAATCCAGACGGTTTTATTGACCGTTTCCTCACCCAAGATGAATGATGGGCTCACCACTTTGAGCCAGAGACTAAACGGCAGTCCATACAGTGGAAATACCCGTCTTCTCCCCCACCAAAGAAGGCCGAGGTGGTGTCATTGCCAGGGAAGGTGATGGTCTCAGTCTTCTGGGATGCAAAGGGCATTGTGTTTATCGACTACCTTCAAAAAGGCCATACTATCAACGCCAAATTGCAGATGCAGCTGTGAAAGGCAATCAAGTCAATACAGCCTGGAAAACTGACAAGGGGGGCCTGTTTCACCAGGACAACACTCCTGCACACAAGTCCGTGGTTGCAATGGCTGCTGTGTGTGACTGTGGCTTCGAGCTGGTTGATCACCCTCTATACTCTCCTGATTTGGCACCATCCAACTATTTTCTGTTCCCAAACATGAAAAAACACTTGGCTGGGAAGCAGTATCAGACCGCTGAGGTCATCTCTGCTGTTGAGGACTTTTTTGAGGATCAGGATGAAAGCTTCTATACCAGGGGAATCCAAGCGCTGCAACGACGATGGAAGAAGTGTGTGGACCGCACGAGAGATTTGGTCAAGTTTGACCACTGCATCGTGTTAACTGCTGGTTAACACTAGGTATTCTGCCACATAAAACTTTCTGCCAAGGTGGAATGCAGTGAAGGACAACAGAGTAATTTCCAGTACCTGTCTAGGTGCTTGGATCATCTAAATTCAGTGATTTGGATGGGTGAGTGAATATTTTGGCAATATAGTGCATGTAAAAGAGTTTAGAAACAGCTACTTGTCACCAAATATCAGACTGGCTACACAGTCACATACACGGTCTGATAATATTACAAGCTCCAGCCTAGATTAATCATTTAGTGGCATTTCTTTGATTTTTGGTATATGAATGTATATCTTACTGTCTATAGCCTCCTCCACCCCCTTTAGTCTTGCGTAGGCTGTGTTCATATCCAAAGTGAAGTTATCGAGCTGTTCCTGGGTCAGCTGACGGTAGCGAGTCTCTTGTTCCAGCATCTTACTGCTCAATACCTGAACACAACCAAAAGCACAGCTCTGAAGGATTGTTTGCAGTGTGACATGCACCACAACATGCAGCTTGTATGAATACATTTATACTACATGGAGCAGCCTGACTGTAATGAGTTATTGGTCGAAAACTGACAAAAAGCCTTATAAGTTATAAACTATGATTCTTATAACTGTGTGTACTGTCAATATATAGAAAGTACCACATAAAGATTTAAAATATGTCACATTTGACCTCTGATCTCAAAAGTCAACAGATTGATCTAAAAGTCTAAGTGTATATTGAGATGTTATATAGAGCTATTTAAAACTATGTTTCTTACTGCCATTGTTTGTATTAGCATATAGACATACAGGGAATGATGTATGGGGATTCTAAATATCACCTTACTTACGGTCAAACTTATAAAACTGAAAAAGTTGACTGCAAAATGTGTTAAACCTTTAAAGAAAGTACTGTCACAAGAAAGAGAATGAGCTGCCTAGTCTGTTATATCATAAGCTCAAGTTATTCATGTCCAGTTACTTACAAATGGATACCCATTATCCATTGCCTACTCCTGCATTAATGTTAGAGCCACTAAGTCTCATAGCACAGTCCTGTAGGCTGTAACAGCTGATTCTGATATGCATGTATAATCTGGGGCAGACTGATAACCTGCTCAGCCTCAGCTCTCAGCTCTTGACTCTGGACTTTGAGCACATCTTGGACATGGTCCGTGTGAGCCGCCGCCTGACGCCGAAGCTGAGTCCTCATCTCAGCCTCCATCACTTCCCTTAACTCAGCCAGCTACAGACACACAAACACACATAAATCATAAAACATTTTATGCTCACATTAATTGACAAATTTAGAGAAAACAAACACCTTCTAGCCCAGTACCTTCTTCTCTTGCTCTAATCGGGCCTCTTCTCTAACATGCTGCAGACCAGTGCTGACAGCCTTCTCCAGCGCTTTCTGGTCCTCAAGCTTCTGTTGTTCCAGCGCTGCATCAATGTGGATCTGCTCCCTCACCTTCTGCTCAGCCAGCTCTCGGTTCAGCTGGTCAATGCGACGGTGTGCATGGGCGATCAGGGCATTGAGGTCATCTGAGGACAGTTTACCAGCTCACACACAAAGACACAAAGTTATTCTTGGAAATATGCACAGTACCAGTCAATATTTTGGACACACTTAATGTACTTCTTGATCAGGGACTATGCAAGTGTTTCTCAATTTAATTGCATGCAGTAGTATACTTTATGTACTAATAATAACTGCATGAAACTTTGAAAGTATAAAAGTAATAAGTTTGAAAAAAGTCCTGTGTATTTTCAGATAGTGGATATACACAACAAATGTTTGTTAAAAGAACCAGAGAGCTTGAACTTTATCAGGTCACCACAAATATGTTTGAGTAGATTCCATTTGACATGTTTAAGTATCACAAATAAATTATCCACATTACCACTGCTGTTATTAGCACTGAAACACTAATGATGCATTACTGTGGCTACAAAGCACAAGAGGTGCACCACCTTCTATTCTGACACTGCACGTTGCTCTAACATGTTAATCTCAGCAGTGCTTCTAATAATAAGAAACCTAAAGTGCCCCCCAACTATGGCTCCTCATTAGACTGGGAATGTTTGTCGAGTATCACACTTAATCTTTCACTGTACTGTCAACTATATTAACAACAGAATAAGTGTTGCCATATTTTATGTGTGTGTGAATACATCTGTGTTTGAATATGTGTACGTGTTCTTACTGAGTCCTTTCCAGTTGGCCTGGATCTCTGGAGTAAGGCTGCTGACTTCCCTCTGAAACTGTTGTTTGGCTTCATTAACCAGTTCACTGTACTGGGAGACGATCTTAGCCTCTGATTCTGCAGACTGAACCTTTAGTTGGTGTTACCAGAGAGCAACAGACGAACAGTGAGGTAGGGATAGAAAGAGGCAAGCTAACAAGCATGGCACTGATAGAGTTAATGCTGAAAGAATGGCAATACTTTTCAAGTCCACTTGAGGGCAGTGTAATGCCATTGTGAAGCCAGATCTTAATTAGCCCCATCTGTTAATAAAAGTCGTTTTATAATAGTTTTGTCATACCACACACACGCACAGTAAGGTGGAGGATTTAGCCTCAAAATTATATGATAGTTCAAGAAAATTTGCAATTATATTTCTGATATAGAAAAAAATACGGAACATTTTGATGCTCGCAATTTGTAGGCAGCAGCATTTATAACTGTAAGTAAATGAAGGGCATTTTACATCTTTGTTTCCCAATGAGCTACTGTCAGTGATGACACGCTACCTAATTCGAAGTGTGAATCTACTGAAACAAGGCACCAGCAGCAGCATTACAGCATAACTCACATGAGAACAGAAGCAACCTAGGTAGTGTTTTCCTTTTTAAGTCAATGTAAAGCATAACTGTTAACACTTTAAACAATAACTAAAGTAAATGAACCTTGTAATTGTTCGGGAGGTGCATAATGTTGTCACATATAAAATTGCCTCAGTAATTTCCATCCTCAGTTGCTCTTCCTGATTTATGGAGTGCACAGTAAGAAAGCAGAAGCTGCCACTGTGGCATTGCGAGTACTGAAGTCACACTGTGAGAATTAGTTAGAGCCAAACTCTAATGGTCACTAGTGATTTTTTTTGATGCAGTGTGTCTGACTTGTTAGACCTTTACATCCTGGTTGGCTGACATACAATAGAGTAATTCCAGTATTTAATTCCAGTAATTAGTTGGGCTGCAGAACGATGAGCAAGCAAGATCAGATTTTCAGTAGCATCTTAACACATTAGGGATATTGGTTTTAGGTTCTATATATAACAAACCAAGTCACATACTAGTGACAATTGAAACATTTTAACAGCTTATGTAAAAGCTTTGTTTATTCTTGCTTCATGGGGTGACTATGAGTGAGACGGCAGACCTGGTTGCCTTCAGCATGAAGCAAATAACATATGAAAAACTGTCATTTTAAGAGAATACACTAAAGCAGGAAAATAAGTTTTTACCTTCATGAGCACGTTGTCCAAGTCCACTACCATGTTATGGAGATTCTCCTCTGCTGCTAAAACCAGTGGGCGGACAGTGGATATCTTCAGCCCTTTAGATTTCTCAATCACTGACCTCAGACTATCTAAGGCTTCACTGCAAGCAAAGAGATGCGCAAACTGAAAGGCAAGTCTAGAACTTTTGCTTGCTGATTAGCAAGACTGCCAAAATAATTTAATAAAGCTCATGATATTGATGGAGATACAGTACCAGTCGAAAGTTTGGAGCACATTTACCCATTCATATGAACGAATGGGCAAGTGTGTCCAAAGGGTTGACTGGTACTGTATACGTGGTACATAGCATGTCACGGCCTAGTCACACCCTTGAAACCTTCAAGTGATTATTACATCTTTCAGATTAACCTGATGCCATATGCTCAGGAATCCCTGATAATTGTACGGAGCAGTCTGTGGATTTCTCATCTGAATTAAAGAAACACCTCTACTCAGAACAGAAGAAATTGCATTTTAGAGACAGAAATGTTAAGCTTTTCAAGTTGAGTGGAAAAGAAGTGACTTCCTCACACAACAAAGGGTACACGTTCAATGAGAACGAATGTCATCTGTCAGAGTCTTTATAGTTAGATGAGATGCAAACGTATCTTTGTGTTTGAGTGTGTGTGCATGAGTGTTACTTGGCTTTTGACAGAGCAGCTCTGGCATCATTCAAAGCGCAGGTTCTATCAGCAAGAGCAGCTTCGAGCTCCTTCCACTGCTCTGACTTCTCCTCAGGTGGAACCTAAGTTTAATAAGAACTGCAATCACTCTACTGCACAACAGTTATGCTGCCCATTCAAAGTACCGCAGCTTAAATATTACTAATAAAATGTTTTGTTGGGCGCACTGTTAATGCCACAACAAGCTCTGAATTCAGTTGAAAACAAGAGCATCATTTAGTGAACTGCTCACTGGGTTCACTAAATGGGCTGAAACGACTGCACCAAGACATCTGAGAGGCGGTCTTGGTCCTTCCCCACTCTTGTGTAATACTCGCACTGAACAGAAGAATGCTTCTCTCCAGGATATAAGCACATGTCCTGAACACAGGACTTTACTTTCTAGTGATGCAGTGTGTGAGGAAAACAAAAACAAAACAAACAAAAAGCCCACAAACTCACCTGATAACAACCTGTGAAAAGACATTTTAAGTGTGAAATTGCCCTCACATTTACAAACCGACCAGCCTATACAATAAGTATGCCCTTCAACAGGCCCAGAATGACCCAACCTTCAAGATAAGGTTGATTACTCGTGACAACAGTTACACAGAAACCAAACAGAAGCAGTTCCATTATACTGGCCTCTAAAAAGTTGGTGCACACAACCTGAACAGAACATGAACATGACAATGAGCCTCTCTCAACATGGTTTATTTTAATAGCCATACCAACACATTGTCACTTCCCACTCCAACCTACTCCCAAGATTTGGCTCACTGCACTTGCACAAAATGCAACTGAAGCATCACCACACTGACACAGAGGAGGAGACCCAGCATGTCACAGAGGGTGCATTTACAGAAAAGGACTTCCAGGAAGCCTTCTAAGTGAGGCATGAATGCTGGCAGCAGTGGCTCTCTGCACAAACGGCCTACTTTAAAGGGCTGGTTTTTGGTTTCCAAAGATGCAAACACTGACTTGTACCTCATATTGCATTTGGAGTACAAGCTGAGTACAGTCATCATTTGCTGGGATATTAAAACATTACAGGTAAAATAAAGGCAATCACATCTTCACACGTGCACCAGCATTAGTGTAAATATGTGCCATATTTATGAACTGTGCGTTCTTTACCTCTGCTTCCATGGCCTCCTTCAGTTTGTTTGTGTGTTGTGTGATAGCCTGTAGGGCTGCCTCCTGTGCTCCAATGGCCTGCAAGGTAGCTTGAGCTGAGCTTGCCAGTGAGTCTTCAAGACTATTTGATACCGCTGTAAAGCACACACAGGAAGCAGGAGAGGTTGACACACACTGGATATTTGACTTTACTGTATAATGGTACAGTAAAACATATTTCCAATAATGTATTTGCTTTCTATTAAAATCCTATAAAATTATACTATGCCATTATTCAAAGGGTCAGCATGTAACTGTTTTACTACCTGTGTTCATACACTATATTGCCGAAAGTATTCACTCACCCATCCAAATTACTGAATTCAGGTCTTCCAATCATTTCCATGACCACAGGTATATAAAACCAACCTACAGACCTCCAAACTTCATGTGGCCTTCAGATTAGCTCAAGAACAGCTCATAGAGAGCAGCTTCATAGAATGGGTTTCCATGGCCAAGAGGCTGCATCCAAGCCTTACATCACCAAGGAAAAATGACAGTGTCAGATGCAGTGTGGCAAAGCACACCACCACTGGCCTCTAGAGCCGTGGCGACATTTTCTCTGGAGTGACAAAACACGCTTCTGATGGATGAGTCTGGATTTGGGGTTGCCGGGAGAACAGTACTTGTCTGACTTTATTGTGTCAAGTGTAAAGTTTGGTGGAGAGGGTAATTTTTGTGTGGGGGTGTTTTCATGAGCTGGGCTCGGCCCCTTAGTTCCAGTGAAAGGAGCTCTTAATGCTTCAGCATAGCAAGACATTTGGGACAATTTCACGCTCCCAGATTTGTGGGAACAGATTGGGGATGTCCCTTTCCTGTTCCAACATGACTGCACACCAGTGCGCAAAAAAAAGTCCATAAAGACATGGATGAGGGAGTTTGGTGTGGAAGAACCTGACTGGCCTGCAGAGTCTCCCAACCTCAACCCAACAGAACACCCCTGGAGACCTTGACCCAAGCCTTCATCCAACATCAGTGTCTGGCCTCACAAATGTGCTTCTGGAAGAATGGTCAAAAATTCCCATCAACACTCCTAAACCTTGTTGAAAACCTTCCCAGAAGAGTTGAAGCTGCAAAAAGTGGGCTGACATCATATTAAACCCTATGAATAGGATGTCACTCAAGTTCATAGGCGTATGAAAGCAGACGAGCAAATACTTTTGGCAATGTAGTGTGTGTCTATGTGTGTAAAAGAGCGAGATTGTGATCCTACATGCTACAACATCTTGTTCCTCCTTATCTTGTTGAGCAAGTCTAGCTGCCACTTCTTCTACTGGACGTTCTTTCAGTGGTTCTGTTGCCTCCTTGTGTTCATGGCAGTCTTTGCACTCCTCTGGAAAAAGCACACAAACACAGACACAAAGCAACCTTACTTTCAGTAATTCTCGAGACATTCTGATTTTCATCCATGAAAGAGCACAGAGTCTCACAGGCACAGGATTTTCTGGTTTTTAAGTGGGCCGAAGCACTCCTGACTTTGGGAGTGGCTGATCTAGACTAATATAGAAACTACTAAGTAGCTCAGTGTTCCAAGAAGCAAGTCATCCCAACTAAAGATCGACGAAATACAACACAAATGCTTTGGAAAGGGGAGCCACGACATCAGGTCAGGGGGGAGATGTTATGATCCCCACACTCCAAGATTGGGAACCAAGCCCCAAGAACAACTGGTACATTTAATGTGGAGCAGCCAACCTGAATGAGAATATCGTGGCGAAGCTAGAAACCTGGACCCTTCGTGGCCAATTACCCAAGATTATGTGAAGTTGCGAATGCAACACTACAAACAAACCCTAATGCAACAATCACTGAAACCAACCAGCTGATCTGGGGTGGCTGTGGCTCAGGAGAATAAACCAGATGTTCTCCACTGAACCGTCCAAGGTGTAATCTCAATGGCAGGGGAACAATATGAGAACCCCACACACACACTTTTTAAGCACTTTCAAGGTCCATTTTCAAGTTTTCCAGCACATCAACACTGATACATATTTATACAAATACATACTCAAAATTATTTCACATTTTAAAATGATGGTATTATTCAATAATTCACTTGACAGAAAACAATAACTACTGATAGTTAATTCTGGAAACTTTATTCTCCAGGTTGTGAGCAAATCCGGATTAAAAACGCTCTTATGTTGCTGTCATGGTGTAACTCGATCTAATGCAGTAACCTGAACTATCCATCAAAATGACCAATCACATTAGGCTCCATAAGCTGCGCCAAAACAGTCAAAAACAGTCTCTTCACGGTCGAAGAATTCAGCTCCGCATGCGTAACGTTGCCTCGCTGCAGTTACTCGAGTGCGCGATGCTTCTTTGTGCGCACGAGGCTGCGGCGTTCTACGCACACGAGTTATTGAATTTACTCTCGAGGAATGAAAATCTGCGCTCGCGGAATGACATTATTTGCATGGATTATGTTTTTTCTCACGTGTTTTTGACCTAAATGTAATTCCATACTCCTCTTATTCATAATTGGAATTTGCAGTTTTCCAGCCAACACTCATGAAAACAGCGACTATCTGTATCCCAGGTGCAGGCTGTGCAAAGATGCCCTGAGACAATCCAGCACATAACTGCATGGTGCAAGCAGGCAGGGCATACACGGAGCGCCATAACATAAGTGGCTGGCACAGTATACAGGAATATCTGTGCTGAGTATGGCCTGGAAGTCTCGAGGTCAAAATGGGATACACCCCCAAAGGTCGCTGACGATGGCTGAGCTAAGATCTGAGATTTCTGTCCAGAAGAGCGCAGTCCTAGAAACAGCTAAGATACTTAGCAGGACTCTGGTAGAGGCCCGGGTGCTTGAGGTCCTGTGCAAACAAAGACCACCTGTAGGGCAAGTGGGGAATTTTTTTGTCTCACAGAAAGGTGGTCGTGGGTTCAATCCACGGTGTGGCTGGAGCCTTTCCGTGTGGAGTTCACATGTTCTCCCCTAGCTTCTCTAGCTTCGTCCCACAGTCCAAATACATGCATATTAGTTTAACTGGTGATTTTAAAGACCATAGGTATAAATGTGAATGAATGACCTTCTCTTTGTGTTAGCCCTGTGATAGACTGTAACATGATCTGTCTAGGATATACCCCGCACCTCTCGTCCTACAATAGGTGGGATATGCTCCAGTCCCCACCAACCCTAAATGGGATTAGCAGTTAAGAAAATGAATCTGATTATGTAATTCAACTCGCACATATGGGTCACCTCAAATTTAGGACAACTCGACTTTAGAAAACACTGAATGCATAAATCCTTATAGCCACTCAGCTGCATTAGATAACTGGAGATGTTACCTTTGACTGCTGGTGCCTCCGTGTCACATGGAGCAGGGACTGATGGGACCTCACTGATGGCTGAGATGATATGAGTCGCCTCTTTTGAGGCCTCTGGATGAGACACAAATACGAAAGGCAAAGGCAGCGTGTGAGATTGCAACTACATCACCATGGGTAAAACCACTTGTATGCATAGTATAGTTCAAGACCATCTATCCATGGGTTTCATCATGTCTTCAGCTTCAGTGTATGGTAGTATTTAGGGCAGTGCAATGGCTTTAAAGCTATAGCAATGGCTACTACAAACTGCATTCTCACACTAAGGAAGTCTAACAGGAGTCTAAACCCTAACATTATGCAAAGAAGCAGAGCCTTTGGCAGGACAGTACAGGAGTAGGCAGCTTACCCTGAGAAGCTTCTGCCGGGCAAAACAATAGAGTGCATATTTACAAACACATTTCAACAAAATCTCAAACAAAGAATCATTAATACAGGACAATATGCCCCGGCACGCAGTTATGGAAAACTGAATAAATAAAAACACTAGGAAACCATTAACCTGGGCTTATTAAAACTGCTGTTAGCAGCTAACAAAGCACACCGTCCCTCCTCCAGAACCGGTGTATCCTTCATTAAATGCAGAATTTTAGCAGATATTAAATGTTGAGTTGGTTTGATCACTTCAATTTCTTCTCAAAGAGATTTACAAGTGAGAGTTTAACAGAACTTAAAGTTAACTTCATAATCTAAACAATACTTAAGAACCATCAAAATCCTGTTATAATGTTATGAAACCACAGGTCCTAAATTTCAGACCACTGAGAATCAAACAAACCCTGAGCAGTTTGATGAACGGTTGCCTGACTGGCTGCATCTTGCATGATTGCAACAAAATCCACCCACAACAGACACAAAAAAAAACCTCCCGTGTGCTTCAGTTAGGTCCATCAGTTTTTGGACAACTACAATTTTTTTTTTGTAATTTTGCCTCTGTACACCACCACAGATTTTAAATCAAACAGTGAAGATGTGATTCAAATGCAGACTTTCAATTTTAATTCAAGGTGTTTAATAAAAGTATTACATTAACTGTGTGGGACTTACAGCCATTTTATTCCCCTAGTATGCGTCCATCCCTCGGCTGTCACAAACCCCGCGGCCTAGTATCTACTATTCTGTTATTGTTAAAATAAATGTGCTGCCAGTTTGTGCCATTGCGGTTGTACTGTGTGAGTCTGTGTCAAAATATTTTTATCACAGTCTGATATTTGGGCCTTTTGCCTTCATTCACACTGGGCAGAGGGTGGACTGAAGATTTTGCGGGTTTTGACTCAAAACAAAATATTATTTATTAAAAAGAAGCTAAATTACTATATTTACATTTTGGAGAAAAGGAACCTCACCGTTGCCTGTGAAATGAAATTATTAAAATTTACCAAAAAAAGCTCTATTAAAAGAAAAGTGTCCAGGCAGATTTAGAAGGTTCTGCATCTGAACCCTTAATGTTTCTATATTCATTTTAAAAAATCTACAACAAAAACGCCTTCTGAAAAGCAGATTGTGCAGAGATAAACTCGTAACATTTTACTGTTTCCTGTGATCATTATACCTATAATTAGCACAACTGCACACAAATGTAACAGAGAAGAACATGTAAGTGCAGGACTTGCACATCACATCATTAAAAACAGCATCAATTTGAAAGGAAAATTGATATATCAAATGATAATATATTACTTAGGATACAAGATTAATTTATTTTACTTTATGAGAGCATCTGGCCCTCACAGCGTCTGCCGGCCCTTGGACAAATGATGACCCCTGCTCTAAAGGGTTGAGGTCAGGCGACACTGTGATTATACACTTCAGAGTTCATCCTGCTTCTACCATCAGCAGTCACATCATCAATAAACACTAGTGATCTAGTTTCACTGGCAGCCATGCATGCCCATACCTTAACATTATCTCCACCACATTTGGCAGATGATGTGGTTGCTTTGGATCATGAGCTGTTTCTCTCCTTCTCCATACCTTTTTTCTTCCCATCATCCTGGTACAAGTTAATCTTTTTTCTTCTGTCCAAGGAAATTTTTTCAAAAACTGAGCAGACTCTTTCAGATGCTTTATGGCAAAGTCTACTCTGGCCTTCCTGTTCCTCGAGTGTGTTCTTGAATTTGCTAGATGTCGCAATGGCGTTTTTCTTAACCAAGGAAGAAATACTGCCATCATCCACTTTAGTTTTGTTCCACTGTCTTTCGGGCCTTTCAGCATTAAGACGGCTAGTACATTTCTTCTCTTTAAGAATGTACCAGACTGCTGATTTGGCCACTCCTAAGGTTTTTGCCATCTCTCTAATAATTAGATTAATGTTGGGTTTTCAGCCCAATGCTGGCCTCTCTCACTTGCATCAACATCTCTTGACTTCATACAGTAAAATCCAGAACAGCTTCCAAATATAAGTTCTACAATTGTGACCAACTCCAGAGCTTTTATCTGTTTAATGTGTACTGGAATAATGAGGGAGCAGGCCTCACCTGGCCATAAAACCATCTCAGTCAATTGTCAAAATACTTTTTAGGCTCTGAAAATGGGGGACTATATGTAAAACTGGCTGTAACTGCTAAACAATCAATCCAATACTATTGTTAAACTCCTTGAATTAAAGCTTAAAGTCGGCACTTTAATCACATCGTGACTGATTTTAAATCCACTGTGGTGGTGTACAGAAGCAAAAACGGCCAAAAACTTAAGGACCCGAATGTAGTTCTTGCTACAGTACTTGTATAAAGGACAATGCTTTGCTGTGATGACTGAAACACTGCTGGGCCTGAGTGCACCCAGTGACAGAATGAAATTAGTCAAAACCACAGCAGGTGCTAATAAGTCAAAACTGATGGTATCACAGACTTACCCTCTATGCTCTGTGCAGGCTGAGCTGTGACAGGACGGGGGTCTTTGTCTGGACTCTCTGCTGCCTCTTTGACGGTCTTCTCTGACTTGGCTTTGGACACTTTCACTTGTTTTTCTATCATAGACGGTGGCTGGGCCATCTCCATCTTAACAGCAACCATTTAAATCAGGCCATAGATTATTACAGCATGGTTGTATAAATGTGTATATCCTTTCTATAGACATACATACTTATATTGCAGTGTATGGAAGTTTATTTAATACTACCCTGATCCATTTTTACTACTGAATTCTGAGTTCAATTTCAACACAGACACATGAAAGGTTTGAGAGGAGAGGGACTTCCATGCTATCTGAAAAGCTATTTGAACACAATAAATCCACAAACAGAAAAAAAGAGTAATTAAAAAAAAGGATGGGATTGTTCTTACACTTTAACCAATAATGAAGATATGCACAAACACTCGGCACGGTAACTAATGAGGATCAGTTAAGGACAGTGCAGTGAGGAGTGGGTTATTTTGCTTTTCATTCCTTACCCGTTTCTTCGTTGGGAGCCCAGTATCCTGGGGAGCGGGTCCCAAAGCCAGGCCCAGCAGCCAGTCTGAGTATGGGATGTTCTTCTCGACTGCTGCTCTGAACTTGTGGTCCCATTTGGCATACAATATTGTTCCTCCAATGCCACCACTTACTGTCAACAAGCCAGCAGCAACAACTTTGGAAGCACCACTATAGCGGAAGAGCACAGAGCAGACATGAATTAGTAATGCCAGGACACAATATTACTATGTCTTGCTAAGAAGACAGCTGAATGTGGTGCAGCTCCTAAACACTTCATCACTGTCCTGTGTGTGCTGATGTATTACCTGCTTTCTCCTGCTGTGTAGTGCCGGCACTGCTGCAGATTGGTTAGAGGGATTCTCCCATAGTTCTTCTGAAAGGAGCAGGAGAACGTGACTGAGAGCAAGAAAGTGAATTCTCTACTATCAGACAGAAGAGGCACACACATAAGGACACCTCAGCGCAGTGGTTCTCTGAGTGTGGGCTGAGGGTACTGCAGGGGGGCCTCAGCAATAACAAAAGTTCAATTTGAAATTACTGACAAGTATACATAGTTACATATTTATATAAATGTATTTATTTACATAGAAAGTGAATTAAAACTGGTAACAGAAGGTGGTTAGTTTGTGATATTGCTCATTACGCTGACCTAAATTTACTGCTCTTGTATTGACATTTGTGTCCCAGTGGCAAGTG
This sequence comes from Pterophyllum scalare, assembly GCA_024447675.2. Lineage (NCBI taxonomy): Eukaryota > Metazoa > Chordata > Actinopteri > Cichliformes > Cichlidae > Pterophyllum > Pterophyllum scalare. The sequence continues at coordinate 46,259 of JAMQGT020012370.1, read as the reverse complement.
GGTCACATATGACTGGGAAGTATCAGCAATTTACCGCCAAAAGACTGTGTTGTTTATGTTTTTTGATTACATTTTCCAAGGAAATACAATGAGTAGGCTGCAGCACTCTTGACTTTGGGAACCACTGCCTTAGTGTAATCAGTATGTAGCATTTCAGTGAAATCAACACACTACACAATGTTTTCATTGTAAAATCACAGTTAATTATCCTTGACCTAAAAAGGATGGAAAATACATGCGGAGATTTACTGAACCACGCATACATGAGGCAAAAACAGAAGTTGTATAATCCTGATGAGCTTGAAAGTCAATATTTGCTTTGACCACCTTTATTCTTCTTCACAGCCTGAACCCTCTTAGAAAAGCTTTCTTTAATTTCTTTAAATAGTCTCCAGGAATAGTTCTCCAGGCTTCTTGAAGGATGTTCCAGAGCTCTTCTTTGGCTGTTGGCCACCTTTGGTTCCATTCTCTGTCACGATGATCCCACACTGCTTCAATAACATGGAAACTCCCCCCTCCCCCAAATTCGTTTTCAGTCCAGCCTCATCAATTGAATGGCTTCAGTAAAAGGTAGCAGTCAAGAAGCCTTTCTTAAGGAAGAGAAATAGGTGAATAAGTGCATGAGGCATGTTGTACAAAGTGCTTTGAGTGCTCAAGTAGAGTAGAAAAACTCTGTAAGAATCAGTCCATTTAAAAATGGTCAGCTACAAGGACTGGACTGAAAAATGAATGAAAAAGCAGCCGATGCTCAAAGAAAATTTTCAAAATACCTCCAGAAAGCCTGGAGAAATATTTCTCATCGCTAAAACAAGAAAGTCTGGCTGCCTGGAAGCAAAATATAAAGAACTGGGCATGACTCAAGACTTTTGCACAGTACTGTAGTGAACTACAAAGCATGTGAAAAGAGTAGCACTAGTTCCCGCGTAATATCAGTTCATAATTGCACATCATGTTTGTGTAATTACAAACTGTCTGATGCGGCAGACCGAGATTAGTGGAGTTAACAAGGTTACTGTATGTATACTGTAAAAACTAAAATTAATTGTTGATAAAACATCGGTTAACTCAAAATAAAATATAATATAGACTTTCTGTATACTTACAAAAACTAACAAAAATAAAAATACAAGAAATGTCTTTGTGAATTTGGTCTTATTTGTCAACACAACCAATATGAGGCTCACATCTTTTTCGTGCATCCCTCTCTGATGGAGCCAACACGTCAAACTCCGTTACCGGTACTGCTTTTATGTTGTGTTTGGGGAGTAACTATAAGTAAAAATAAATAAATTACCAGGCTACTGGTCCAAGAGCTACTGTCTTACCACCACTGGGCGGGTAACCAGCTACCGCCACAGAAACCGTCCTGAACAGCTCTGATCACCCACTTTATACATGTTTAGGGAACATAAACATCTGCACTGGAAGACTCCTCAATCATTCGTACCCACAGCCATGAGGCTTTTCAAGTCTCATACAAATTGCAGATAAGCTGCACCAGGATTTCATTTTATTTCAGTCATCAGCTCTATTTAAAACTTACTGTCGTTAGCATAGTGGCGTTTTAAAATATTCACTAGGTTACCTTTTATCAAAATTCTGGCCAATAACAGTGAAAAAAAGAGTTAAAACGCAAGTTTACAGAAGCGGGGTTTTGTTTGTTTGGTTTTTTTTTAGTCATGATGACCTCTACCCTTAGCCAAACTCGTTAGCTTGCTTATGGTTGTAACGCCATTAGCCATATGCCACTGGAAGGAAACCAACTAGCAGCGAAATGCTGCTGTGTTCTCTTTCGTGCTTTCTGGAGACAGCGTCCACAACCAATAGTACTGCTTCAAAATACAGCGCTTGACAGCATCGCAGGCTTAACAGCCCAAACTCATGCATGATAAAATCCACAGTGGCACCTTGGGGCAGACTCTGGGTCACTGAATGACAACATGCTAATAGCAGCCCACTGTAGGAGAGAAGTGATCAGGAGTCTTACCCGGGCTGTAGCATTAGCTCCTCTCAGACAAGCTCTCAGCATGGTCTTCCCTGCCTTTGATGTCAGAGTCTCTAAATAATTTGGCCTGCACAGAAAACAGCAGATTATCTCTTTGCTACGCTGCTTCGTCTTCTCGCGTTCCCCCCTTTCTTCTTCTCAGTAATTTCAGTAGATTAAAAGTTTGCGTGCACAACAGTGCCCCCCCTTGAGACGTTGTCAAAGTGCATTTCCGTTCTACGTCGTTTGCGTCAAATGTTGATATCCGATACAAGATTTATGACAGCATACAAACATCCATTCTCTACCTCTTCTTCAGGGTCTCCGGGGGGGGGGCTGTCCCAGCAGTCATCGGACCAGAGGCAGAGTACACCCTTACAGGTCACCAGCCTGTCGCATGGGGTAACACAGAGGCAGACTGCCATTCACACCTAAGGGCAATTTAGAATCACCAATTAACCTATCCCCACAAGTGTAGTTCTCTGGGTACTCCGGTTTCCTCCCACAGTCCAAGGACACAAGTCAGAGCTGGATAGGCCTTATTTTTTGCCAGCTTGACACATATTTTCTATTAAATAGTTAAACATCTGTAAATAAATCAATTCAGCATGTGCCAATATCAACTGTATAAATGAGTCAGAAAGCTGTTTAAAGCGTAGAAGGGGAGAAACTCTGTGCTAACGCTGTACTCAGAACATGGTTTTTTAACCTGTCTCCGTCTCAGTGAGAAAGATTTAATCTCACTAAACAGTTCCTGGAACAAGCTGCTGGATGCCAGGATGGCTTTTCATCAATTTCTAGCCAGAAATCACAACAAACAGTGAAACATTCAAGTTTGTTTTTTTTTTATTATTTCAAGTACTATTAAAGATACAGCAATAAGAAACACTTATATTTCTATTTAAAAAAATGCAAAAACACAAACCACAGCCCAACATATCTTAAAGAAAACTCAAAATGGGACACATTTGAAAAAGTCTTGTTATCAAGTCACTGCCTCTGCTTTCTTTAAACTATTAAGATTATCCCTTTGTCCATCAGTCGGTTTCTATTCATTTGAAATTGCCTTAGTATATGCAGGATGTGATCTCACATTTGCACCCAAAGGAAGCCAACAAAACTAGATGTGCGCTCCAGCAGGAAACTAATTGGCACAGCAAGTGTTTTTCTGAATACCGAATCCTGAAACATGTACACACTTTGAACGTTTGATTAAAAATGTATAATCTTGCCATAGAATACACTCTGAGCATTAATGACTACCAGCCAAAGACACAGCAGAGTGAAGCCTTGCGCACACAGCCAGAGCAGTCATTCTGAGTGGACTGTGTGACACTGATGTTAGAGGACACAACCAAAGGATTCAAAAATTATGCCTTCTCAGGCTCCGCTGTCTTCTGTACTTTGACTGGAGTACCCCAACAGTCTTCATCCTGAGTAAAAAAAACCAAACAATTTACTTTAACACAGTGTTTGCACTGTAACAGTGTTTTTTCTTCTGCTCATTACAATCATTTTCAAGACACTCTTCCAACATATAGCATAAAAAAAAGCAGTTCATGGTACATCTGTGAGATCCCCTTCATAATAAGGTCGGCAAAACTGTCAAAAAGCCTGTGATGTAAGGTATCCGTTAACCCTTTAACAGCCGCCGATACACCTGTTACCTGCCCTTACTTGACATGAACAGCTGGTTGACGCCGAGCGTCTCACCGTTGAGACGTCTGATCAAACGCACTCTGAATTACCGTAATTACACGACTCTTTGTCCTATCGGAAAAATTCAAACGGTTTCTGAAAGCTGAGAAATTGCACTTCACACCCAACACAGGGTTACAGCAACTGGTGCTGAAGTCCGTGAATGGTGGCAATTTTGAAGTTCGAAGGGTTAATCTAATGTAACTCAACTAAAATATTATTTTACAGTTCTGTGAACAGCTGTTAGCATCTGAGAATATGTGAGGAGCTATGTTGGAAAAGATCTATGGAAAACTGGTGATCATTCAGAGAATGTTATTACAGTTACAGTAACTTAATAAATTGTATAAATTCTATATTTGCCTTCAGACAAATAAAACTTGCTGAGTCTGACAAAGCACCTCTAGAAATAGATGTGAACTCATTTCAGTTGAACTCTCTCATTAGATTTTCAGAAACTTACTCAAAACCTGACCAATCAGCCCGAAATAATTAAACCAATTAAATATGTTCTGATATTTAAACCAAGGGTCCAGAAAGATGACATCACTTGTCCTGACGTCACAACAATGTTTCGGTTTGAGCCTTGGTAACATTTCTGCAGCACTAAAATGACTTCGACTCACCTCCACTGAAAGGCTGTGCACTGGCTGTGAGGCCTGGGCATTCTGGGAGTCTGTAATAGTTGGGAAATCCAGTTCAATGTCCATTACATCATCAAGATCAAGCTCCTCACTGCAGGGAAAGGAAAACACACACGTATACATGAGAACAGCCACCGAATGACTGTGCAGAATGTGTACAGGTATATGAAGGTTGAGTATTTTCTTACATGTTACCAAGGGTCTTGTCTTGGCCTTCCTCTGCAGGGGGATCCCAGGCATGTAGTTTGACCTTCCAGAGTTTGATCTGTTGGTCCCAGGAGCGCCGGCTATACTTCCTAAACTTGTTGGGAGTTTTTGGATGAACACCTGGCTGACGCAAGTGTCTGAAAACAAGGAAGGGGGCTTAATGTTTTACCACTGTATTAAACACACGAGCACTTAAATCTTTTTTCTGCATGTGTCCATACAACCGTCACTTTCTATTACGTTTTGCACCAATGTTTCATAGCTGTGTAAATATGCATTTCTGTTGACCTACTTAGGAACTTCTTTGATGTATCGGTCGTAGGCCAGCGTGTTCTTGCCGTAGTTGATCTGTTTCTGTCGTCGTAGTAACACAGCTTCATCAGTTTCCATGTTTTCTCCCTCTCTGGAGTCACAGCTGCAGCAGACAGACAGGTTTACCCCAACACACAAAAATAAAGGTGCAACTCTGATTGTAATTATAATGACTTATTATTTAAGCTAATTATAAGCTGCATGACTGACATCATGAATGCAGCCTATAATTAGCAGCCCGACTCCATCATCATGATTTTATTCTTAAATACTCTGAAATTACTGTAAACACAAAGGCATCTAAACATTAACTCGTGAAACACGCCTGCATTACCAGCTGCTCACTTTAACCTCTCTCTCTTTTCAGCACTGAATGACAGCCAACATTGGGAATGAGTGAAAGCCCGGAGGCCAACTGCCCAATTCAATTCAAATGTAAAGAGGTCCAGTTAGAGAAAATTTCCTCAAATAAGGTCAGGAATATCATAAAGTTTCCCATGCATTATAATATCTTTTGAAGTAGCCTAACAGCTGGATCAGTATGTGTATACAAACAACAACTGGCTGTCAAGTAAAAGAAAGTACAGTTCAGCAGTTTTTCAACAATGTTTATTATTCATTTTCACTAGAGTATCCTGATGGTCTCTTTTCCACCGATGGGGTTCTGGAGCCGGTGCCAGCATTTGAACCATTCTGCGCTTTTTCCACAGCAAAAGCACTCGGTGCTCGCCCGAAAAACTGGTTCAACTTGAGCCCGCAAGCTAGCTGGGCACGAACCAAGAATGTGTGACAAAAGCGGCAGAAGGGCGTGACTTTGCCATCTCAGCATAAAGTTTTCTATTGCTGTTTCACTGCATGGTGTGTATTACATGAGAAAAGCGATGCAGTTTTCACAGCTGTGAATTAGGTTGGGCTCTAAGGTTGAACTTGCTGCTTTGTATCAGTTCATATCACAGATAAAAAGATGCAAAGTGCGTACTTTTCGTCCTTTGCATTCTTGCTCGTAATCGCTGTCTGTGTCCTCCCACGTTTGTGCCCTTCGGCTTCCGTGTCCAGACGAGGACCCGCCCACACTCATACGTAAAGGATCAGTTCACAAAGTGCGGTGGAAACGCAGGCCCGTTCTTAAGCACTTCGCCGGTTCACTGGAACCGACACCGGCACTGGCACAAGCACCGGCACCTCAGCGGTGGAAAACTAGCACCAGGGTGCTCTAGTGATAAAATAATCAAAAATAAATCTCCCCCCCCTTCCTTAACTACACTTCGAGTAAACCGTCTCAGATTTAACCTCTTTTCTGTTTCCCTGACTGACGTCTTCAGACTTGTTTTCACTCGTGCTTTGAATAAATGCCCTGATTGGCTGATGAAGTGTACAGCTGCATGGGTTCAGTCCAATACTGTGGAAAACATGAGGTAAGGCTTTATTTCACATGTAACTGAACCCTTTCTTTAACACCTATCACAAGGACAGAAACCCTTACCACCTCATACCACAACCCCCACGTTCATTTTAAATTCTCGTACATACTTATATCACATTTTGATTTACTGAGCGATTCGCCTTTTAGTTTTTTCTATTGACCTGAGCTCCTCTAGCATCATTTGTTTTACCTTTCAGAGTTATTTTGTTCTGTGATATTATATTATGGTATGTTATGGTGCTGCAGTACAGCGGTTTTCTCAATGTTTTGGGATAAAGAAAGTATTTCTTGTCTTATTCAATGTGGAATGCTAGCTTTACGACTCCATGGAAGAAGTGTAATTGAATTATAATGGGTAAAGAACCACCGTGAATCACGGTATACTATGCTGGAGCGACCTGCACAAACATAAAGGCTGTTAACAGCCTCTTAGTTCAATACAAGAATTCGAACAATGTGCCATTACTTGAAAGCGTGTGTGGCAGCGTTTTATGAGAAACTACACACTACAAAGTACACCTGTACAGTGGCACCTGGATGAGAAGTCAGTGATTTGTTAATTCATGAATATTCTGAGTTTAAAGGTCTCTCAGAGACAAAATGAGAGAATGAAAGATACCTCCCAGAAGAGCCAGATGAGACCTTTCTCTCTCTCTGGGTAACATCTGCACCCAGTATCCTCCTCCTGTAACTGAGCACAGTAGAAACACAGTGACTCTGCAAATAACTGCAATACAAAAAAGAAGAAGGGAGCATATGCATTCAAAAAAAAAAAAAAGATCAGATTATAATATAGAAACTGTTTAATTACCGCTGCATGTCTCTGTGTACATCCCTCCTCATCTCGTCGTCCTCCACCTGGCTGCCCCAGTCAGCCTGTCTCTCACAGCGGGACACTGGACCTGCGCTCTCTGGAGTCGTGAAGCTAGGAAGAAAATACAAGAGGGTACACACCACAATGAACACACTGAGGGGAATGCTGCTACTGTAGTGCCAGCAGATGTTGTGGCCACATGTCACTTTATAGACTATAATATTAAATTATTTGGTTCATAAGTTACTCATTTAAATGTTTTATTAGCAGAAATTGGCAGAGAGTAAAAGTTCTAAGTGGTTTAACTCACAGCGATGGGGTAGAGTTAAATACACTGAGATACAGTACATATGTCAGTGTCATTAGTAACTACAAAACTCAATTGTGCTTCAGAAAGAGCAGAAAAAGCTAAATGGTGCAAGAGGCACAGAGTAAGAATAATTAAGAACTGTATCGTTAAAGAAAACTCGAGTAATAACGAAATTAAATAATTATGCGAAGTTACCAAATATTACTTGATAATCACAATGTTATTTATTTTAACCCCTGAAGTCATAAGCCCACAGTTAACTGGGTCAGAACTACACAGACCAATTCAATTCAAGGATTTTACTATAACACACTGCACAATACCATCTATATTTAATGCAGCACCTTTGAGCAGGGCAATTAATACAGGCAGGCTTTCTAGGCTTTTTTTGTACATTAGTCTAAAATTATTAAAAATTAAAGCATATTCCACACAAATGGAAAGACCTGCCAAAAAAAAAAATCATCTGCCTTTTGGTTTTCAGTCAATTAAAAGTCACCTGCAGTAATTATCTTTATGACTTTCCACATAAATCTACCCTTACTCCTACCTAGCATGCCTGCTATCAGGGTGTCTGTAGCTGGGGTCGGTATGCCTGCCTCTTCCCCTTTCAACACCATCTGCATCACTGCTGGTTCGCAGACTTCCATTGATCCCTCTTTTCCTGCAGTGGGACCACCGAGATGGTCCAAAGCTCCTAGGCAAGAAGACACAATACACACAGACATGAAAAATTCATCCTTGTTTTGATATTAGATTATTTCAAGCATGTCAAAGTAAAAAAAAAAAAAAAAGCATAGCTGTTAAAAATGTAGCTTAAATCTATACTATAAATATATAGTTTCAAAACACTTTAGACATTTGTTTTTAAATATCTTTGGTAAATTAAAGTGTGGAGAAGGCAAAGCGTTAAGGAGACTTTATAAAGGAGAGGTTGAGTGCAGCGGGTAAAACCGCAGCTTTGTCAGTGGGAAATACATAAGGTCTCTCGAAATCTACTTCCTTCTTCTCAATGTTCAGATGAGTTCATCCATTCATGTAGCGGTGGTGGGATATTCAGGGCAGAGCCCTATAATATCGGACATTTAAAATCACTTGTACTGTGATTAGAACTACACTTGTAAACCTCTTGTCACGGTCCACTCACTTTATGTTGGGCATAGATCTTTTAACCGCTGTCTGTTTAACAGCCCGCCGCCAGCTAAAATATGCCTCACTGTCAGGTCCACTAGCAGCAGGCTACTAGCTTCATTAACACAAGCTTAAAGAAAACAAAGCAAGTCATACAGGCTAGCACAAACCGGTCACCGCGTCTACTCAAGTGATGCAGCATTTATTTCAAGTAATGTTTTATAGCCTTCAAAGCGCCTACAACGTTTTTCCAAACAAAGCCTCGCTAATCAAGCACAGTGGCTTCCGTTTACCGAATACAGCTGGTAATAACAGACTGAGGCAACCGACCTTTTTTCATGCTCGATGTTGTGATCCTCATGTCGCCTGTCTTTGGTCCAGTTAGACATTTTCTTGATAAAAAGAGTGTACACAGTAGCAAACTTCTCTGTGCCTAGCTCAGACTCTACAGTACACTCACAGTCTGAAGATACGCGCCAACTCTGAAAGACGCGCGGCCTCAAACAAGTCAACCGGTCACGTGGCCGGAAAAGGCGGCTTACACCGGTAAATATTAGACAACGCAGCAAGACCAGATTTCCCGCGTAGACAGTTCTGCTTGACAGAAAAGGCTTGGTCACGCTAGGTCCCCAGTTTAGGAATAGTTACGTGGTTTCTTTGTGCCCTCTACTAAAGCTCTACTGACGGACATATTGCGTTCTCTACTACAGTGCTATACACGGCGTCTCCGACCCCGGCCCAAGAGAGTCAAGGAACTTCGACCGAGCGGATGTGCTCGATCGACCAATCGACAGAGAAGGGCAGGGCTGTTGGCTGCAGCTCTCTCCTGTCACTGCTTTTTTTTTTTCTTTTTGCTGTGATCCTTTCAGTGCGCTTTTTTCTTTCTTTTGTTCTGAACAAAACTTTATTGAACTTTTGAAGCAGACATTCAAATATATATGGGGATAGTGCAGTGTTTAATGAGACCTGTCAGACATCGGACAGTTAAAGGAACAGTTACACGGTATATATATATATATATATATATATATATATATATATATATATATATATATATATATATATATATATATATATATATATATATATTAAAGAGGGAGTCGATATCTAGAGTTCAAGTTCAAGTTCCTCTACCAGTTTTTTTTACTCTCCATCAATGAAGAAAAGTAGTACATATAGTTTCTTTTGAAGCATTAAGTATTTTGTCTTATTCTAAATGTTACTGTTTTGTAGAAAACAATTCCAAAGAATAACAACTGTGTTTACTGAAAATTCTTGTAATCCATTTTTTTAAACAAATGCCAAAAATGACATTTTTTTGGATAATTTAGGTAAATCCTTAACTTTAGGAAATAACCAGTAATCCAAATCTTCCTAGAAAACACAAGCAATTTTACTTTCATAAAACAAATGTGCAGTTGTCTCGATATTTTAATCATAAAATGAGCATTTATTATGATCTATAGCAAAGCGCTGTCATAAAGATTTTCCAGAGGGATAACATCACTAATGAGTTTAAAGTGGACCTCTTTAACTTTTAGTGCAGTTTGGAAATTTTAGAAATTTTGATCTTAATTTTTCAGAATAATCAGTGGAGAAAACCTTTTGTTTGAAGAGAAAGAACATAATTCCTTGATAAAAAAGCTTCCCAGATTGTGACATTAGGGAATGTTAAGGAAAAGGAAATCAGGATTATAGACTGCAAGACTGCTTTACAACCTTATTGTACTGTTTTTGACTGAATTTGGACCTGTAAGGCATTATATTTCCAATATCATCTAACAGGTGCATTATAGGCCATATTCCTGTCACTAGCCAGTTTTCATAGAATAAAGATTTATTCCTGAATACCACAAATCTACAGTTCCACTATGGTGTACTGTGAGGACTGAAGCTATGTTTATAGATCAATTTCCAGTATAATAACAATTGATGAAATAAGGACAATTTGATAGGGAGTCTTTTGAGGTAATAATCACATCTGAGAAAGAAACTGATGGTACCATTAATGTCTTTCAGTCATCTCTCTTTAATCATTGTTGCTTTCCTCATGTAGCGTGTTTTTCTTTTGCAAATATAATTAAAGTTACCTTGGTTTATAGTTTTAGTGCAGTTTTGGGAAGTGACAGTAAGTAAGTCGGACAAATGAGTATATGCATTACATTTTTGTATCTTTATAAAAAAGTTTAACTACTTCTATAAAGTATCCAAATCCAAACAAGGTATGGAACATAAACATTTGTTCTGTCATGTCGAAGCCTTTAAAATAAATCTAAGAATAAAATAAAGCCTTCATTATCAGATAGTTGTAATCAGTCACATCGTATACTATTATGGCTTGAACAACCCTTTATAAATCCTTAATGAGCTCCATTTTTTTTTATTTTTACTGGGGCTACTTGATAATTTACCATGTTGTATGGAAATACCTTATAGTTTAAAATTCCCATTATTGTCTTAATAGTAAGATCTGCATTTTCATTTATATCATTTATATTTATTTGGTGTTACCATATTTTGACTGAAGGGTTCATTTTTAAGGATATTTTAGTTGAATTTCCCATGCCCTTTTTTATTCCTCCCAAGAGGTAAAGCAGGTAATTTTCTTAGGTTATTTAATTGAGAAAAAAGAGTGTTGTACTCATTAATATACATTGATTAGTGTGTAATCACGTCTTCCAACAAATTGATGAAAACTAAATGAAAAATGAATCGATAAAAAATACATAGGAGCCAATGCTGGTTTGTGGAAACTGCCATGTTCAATTCAGCTTTATTTATATAGCACCAGATCACAGCAACAGTTGCCTCAAGACACTTTCTACTGTAAAGACCCTACAATAATACAGAGAAAACTCCAGCAATCAGATAACCTCCCATGAGCACTTGGCGACAGTGGGAAGGAAAAACTCCCTTTTAACAGGCAGAACCAGGCTCAGGGAGGGGCAGTCATCTGCTGCTACCAGTTGGGGGTGAGGGGAGAGAGACAGGACAAGAAACATGTTGTGGAAGAGAGCCAGAGATTAATAATAACTAATGATTAAACACAGAGTGAAGTATAAACAGAGTAAAAAAAGGTGAGTAAAAAGAAATAATCAATGCATCATGGGAACCCCCCAGAAGCCTAGGCCTATAGCAGGAAAACTAAGGGAGGGTCAGGGTCACCTGATCCATTCCTAACTATAAGCTTGATCATAAAGGAAATTCTTAATCCTAATCTTAAAAATAGAGAAGGTGTCTGTGTCCCGAATCCAAGCTGGGAGCTGGTTCCACAGAGGGGCCTGAAAGCTGAAGGCTCTCCCTCCCATTCTACTCTTAAGTATCCTAGGAACCACAAGTAAGACAGCAGTCTGAGAGTAAAGTGCTCTATTGGGGTGATACGGTACTATGAGGTCTTTAAGATAAGATGGAGCCTGATTATTCAAGACCTTGTATGTGAGGAGAAGGATTTTAAATTCTGTTTGTTTAAAATTTAAACAGATGGGAGCAGGTTCATCCTGAGCACATGTGACAGATGTGAAAGGGTCTGGAGTAGCCGTGGAGAACACTATGCGTTTAACATCATTCAGCATGAACAGTTTGGTGGTGGGTCAGTGCTGGCCTGGGGAGGCATCTCCATGGAGGGACGCAATGACCTGCAGGGCTGCAGTGAGAAAACAATATACTGACCAGCTGTGTCCAGCCATACTGCTCTGTTCAAAACATACCACTGTTATTCCCTGGGATTGGAACTGAAATTGTTGACCGTATCACTAAAAATATAAAATAAAAATACAAAAAACACACCAAACACACCAAACATTAAAAATACTTCTGCCACATCACAATGGCACCCTATCAATACTTTTATGAGGAAAAAAAAATCACATTTTAAGGAAATATCCAGCTTAAAATTGAGACAACAAGGTTACTTTTGATCTCTTTTTTCTTGATTCTCTAAATGAGTTAAGTAGGAATTTTAATGATTATTTATTGTCCCTGTAATAACTGTAAAACATTTTTATCAGCTGTTTAAAAAGTTCAAAATGTAGGGATGTTTTTCAACTTGATACTATATTTATTAAAATACTGTAATACTATGGTTTTCCCTATAACTATAACTCTATCATTTGAACAAAATATTTGTCATAGCCTGCAGACAAGGAAATCCTACCATCGAGCTGCATCTGCGCTTTGCAGGCGCAAGAGGCGCCATTTATCAGCTACGAAGCTTCCTGTTTTCCATAACAACTGCCGACGCTTTCTCCTTATTGGCTGCAGCTCCGTCTTGCGTTTTCAGGCCTCTACTATTCAGATGCTATTTTAAACCACACTTCCTTCGTGAGCGTTGGATTAAGGACGACGACTTAGAAAAGGCGTAAGTCAATAACAAGATATTTGGCGGAGCCATCCAGTGAGGAGAACTGTTGAATATATTATTAGTAGGAGCGGATAGTAGCACCGTTAGTAGGTACGAAAGGAGAGAAGTCTGTTGTGTTTGTCCGGAACAGCGGTGGGAGTTTTAACGCTATTATGAAGCTAATAGTTTGGTTTTCGGAAGAAAACACTTGTGATTCACCAGAAAAGTTCCTCCGTTGAGCTGAGATGCACCAAGAATGGACGCTTGGACACAGTTTTCAGTGCTGAGTAAGAACACAACGGCCTGAAATCGAATTAATATTTGTGATGTCAGACCAGTTTAAGAGCATCTGCTTTAAGATAACTGGCCCTTGGTTAGCTCTTGTGACTTCATGAAATCATTGCTGATGTTACAAACAGGAAGATATTAGCATGTCTTCATCTCAGGAGAAAAAGAACCACTTTGAAATAAATGGCCTCAGTAATATTTTAATGTGGGGAAAAGTGATGTTCATTTTACTTTTCTGTATTTTGGTAGTTTCATCTTAATCAAATATTCGTCAAGTTGAGGACATAAATGAACGCATGAAATCTGAATCTGACCCTTGTGCTGTCAAACAAGTGTAGATGATTGGTGACTACGTTGTTGTTAGGGCTTTTGTAAAACATCTTCATCAAGGTTTTAAATCTGCAGGTTTTCAGTTAGAAAGTTCAGAGATTAAAGTGTACATGAATGAACACTGTCACATGCTTATTGTCCCAGGTTTTATCATTTTAACACTATGGACAGTAACGAGCACAGTGACTGAAGTATAGTAGTATACAGAGAAGAGATAGCAGACAGGATAGACTTGGTGCATTTTTAGATGTCGGTTGTTCACAAAAACAGTGTGGAGTTCACATCTTGGCTTCATTCTCACATCCACACAGCTGGCAAATCAACAGTGAGTAGGTATCATTGATAGTTGGTTTCTAGTACAGAAACTGTCTGACATCAGAAAGATTGGTGGGTGACTTCTGATAGGGTAATATATATACGACCCCTTTCTGCTGCCTCGACATCATGTATGTGCTTCGTCCTTTCACAGCTTAGCTGCTTTGTCTGGTATGGATCACAACATCCCAGAGATACTGAGAGATCCTGACAGACAGCCTGGTCTGATTGCAGGTAAAACAAATACGCCAAAACATATTGTGAGTCTGTTTCTTAGTTCATAATATGAAGGTAAAGGAGGACACTGCAGAAAGGTTGCTACCCAGGTGTGGCTGTAGCTCAGGAAGTAACCAGGGCACCTGCTGGTTGGAAGGTTGGTGGTTCAAGCAAAATGACTTTTTATTTAATAAAAAGCTGACTTGAGGGCAGATCTGTCAATTGGTATACATGTAACTACTGTCAAAGGTCCATCATTAACTAGTGTTAAGATAATTGATGATGGCGGCGTGCACAGACGCTGCGGCTCAGAGCTCTGCCATTCCATGCTCATTTTGTTTTCTTCTTCTGATACAGGGTGGTAGGATCATTGACCAACACAAATTTACTTACTTTCTTTGTTAACTTTGTTTTTTATACTGTTCATTAGAAATTCTCTCTCCCGTTGTACAAAGGAAAAATACTCTCTTTGCAGTGAATGGGACTGCATAACACTTTGTTGTACTTTTTGTATGATGTCAATAAAGATTCTGATTCTCTTTGGCAGTGCTTAGGAATTACAGGCCTTTCTCCAGGCTGTAGAATTGCCAGTGCCATTAGCTGGTGTAGATTATTTGATATATTCTCCCTACTGTTGATGTCCTCTGATGATGACTGATAATTGTGGGTTGTTTGTCTTTGTGTTTTAGACTGGGAGAGTCATGATTCCTTCATTCCAGAAAAGGAGCAGGTTAGTGGTATCTGATGTGGTCAGTTTTAGACCAGTTTTTTTTTTTTTTTTTTTTTTAGGGTCTATTTTCAAAGCAAGTGATGTATGAGGGGGGCGGGGGGAAATACACACAGTGAAATAAACTTACAAATATATTCCATTTTCTTCCACTTATCCAAATCAGGGTCGCAGGGGTCTGGAGCCTCTTGCAGCTGTCAGAGGGCAGGACACAGGGTACACCCTGGTTAGGCTGCCAGTTTGTTGCAGAGCTGACACTTAGAGACAGACAACTATTCACATCACATCCACACCTATGGGCAATTCAGAATCAGGGGTCTGTTTCATGATTTTGGAATAAGAAAGTCAGTCATGAAATATCTGGACATGTTTAACTCTTACCCTAATGTTATAGATTAAGGTTGTGTTTACAATAACTATATCTTAACCATAAACAAATAATAAAGTTTTCATATTACCTTGCATGTAATGCATGCACATGAACCTTTAGCCACACACTTTGAGCCCTTTTGTGCTTGTTAGCTCATCTGGCCAACGGACCGATGAGCTCATGTCATCTGTCATCCATCCATTAATACTTTGTTGTGCAATACAACCAACAAACAACAAGAAGACTTTAACTTTCTTTCTGTACATTAACCCTGTGAAATATGAGGGATTGTGAGCAAGATGAGCTACTACATCATTGACATTGTTGTTGTTGTTATCGTTGTAGTAGTATTGATTATTCCTGTTTTTCTTTCAGAGGAGATTCAGTTCCTGCATGGTAGCAGAAGATCTGAGCACAGATGGTATGACTCATGTATGTGCAGCAGCACATTAAGCACAACAAGCACTGCAGCAATTTTTTTTCCTACCTAAAACTATTGTGGCAGCACGGTGGCATGGTGGTTAGCACCACTACCTCACAGCTAGAAGGGTTCAAATCCACCCGGGTTTGCATGTTCTCCCCGTGTCTGCGTGGGTTTCCTCCCACAGTCCAAAGACATGCAGTTAGTGTAGGTGTGGATGGTTGTCTGTCTCTCTGTGTGTTAGGCCTGCGACAGGCTGGCGACCTGTACAGGGTGTACCCGGCCTTTCACCTTGTGACAGCTGGGATAGGCTCCAGCCCCCCCACAACCCTGAACAGGATAAGTGGAAGAGAATGGATGGATGGAAAACTATTGTACAGTTTCTACTGAGTAGGTGGTTAATAAATATTAATATCCCACAAATATTTCTACATAGAGCAGTGTTTTATCGCAGATGTACTTCTCTTGAAAAAAGGCAACTGGACTTCTTTAAGTTTCTTGAAGACGTTTCACCTCTCATCCGAAAGGCTTCTTCAGTTCTTCAGTGAAGCAGCCTTTCGAAATTATGGTGATATGATTGAAGTCATTTTTAAATAAATTGGTATGTTACTTGTACAGTTATAGAATATGTGAATAGTCATGTAAATTTGTGAAGGGTATTTGTCATTGTGTTTATGTTTAGTGGTTCATGTTGAGTACAGGATATTTTGATAATTAGCCATTATCCACTTTTGATCTGTGCATATGTATTGTAGAGAAGAGAAAAGGTTGTATGGATGCTATTTATGGTTAGCATTGTCAAATGTTTTTATCTAATTGATGGTATACACACAGGCAAAGTGTTAATCAGCCAGGAGGTTCTGATTGGGTGGTTGAAACACAGCTGGTGACTGTTTGTGTGTCTGTGTATATGAAATATATGGGTCATTCTATTTCAAGTCAACATGGACCTTCTGTTCAACTGTCTCAGATTTGTCTAAAAGTTTTATGGTACACAGTTTGAACATAATGATTCAGCTTCGTTTATAAAATGCTTTACAAGGTCTATTTTATTTTTTTGAAAAGTGGTCCATCAACTAACTTTCGATGCCATTTTATTGCATATTGAAATCTGCAGCAGTGTTTGAACGTGATTAACTGGTCTTTGTTATAATCAGAATGAACCAGGATCTGTAATTTGGGACAGCGAGATTAAAAATGTCTAAGTAATGGCTAGTTAAAATATGAGAAAAAAAAAATTAAAACAGTCCTATAAATTCCCATATTTGAGCGCACACTAAAAACTTCACAAAGCATGTGTAATACTTTTTAATTCTTAGAAAGAAAATGAGGAAAATACCATTTTCATTCAACTTTCACACTGGGTTGAGCCACAAAAAAAATATGTGTCAGTAGACTGTCCTGTTCAAATAGAACAAAGCTCTTCTGAAGCTTCCAGATGGCACTCAGAAAATCATTTAGTTTAATATAAAATGTGGAAGAGAATGGATTGATGGATGGGATCTGCATATTATTTTATTTTTGAGCTATTTTGCCTACCATTTTGAGACCCAGTGCCTTGGAAGAGTCTGATAATTCAGGTTAAGTTTACATTATACTAAGTGGTATTTATCATATACATATATATTTAATATAATTCTCTGCAGCATTCATTCAGACAGCATACCAATTACCTGATCCGTGCTTACCTTCACCAAATTGGTGGCATTAGGGTTAAGTATTAGGATTAGGGATTTAGGGTTAGGATCATGTATCAAGCTACTAACCCCACTATATGAACACAGCAGCTTGGCCTGGCAAGACTACTCACATGAAATAATTCCTTTTTATCCTCCCACACAAAACAAAGCAGGAGGATATTGTCATACATTTCATCCATCTGTCAGTTTTACCTTTCCGGTTTATAGATTCCAAAACCACAAAGAGTAGAGCCATGAAATCTGGCAGATGTGTTCTTTACTCTTCAAAGATGTGCAACACAATATTCATATTCCTGGATGTTTAGTGCCCTTTGTACATTTTTGCCGTATTTATCTGAAGTGGAGTAAACAGCATCAAGGATTTCAGGCTGCTAATGCTTTAGTAATATATGCTAATGCTATGCAGCTTCTTTGTCATGCCTGATTGGCGTAGCCTAATCATCTGATCATATTATGCTGTGTGACTGGCTATACATACTTGACCAATATTGACTGAAATGGAGAAAGTGTGGTTTCCTCATATCCAACAACTGACCTATGGGTAACTGAATAGCTGGCAGTAGCTAGATAATGAGAAAATGGGGAATCCCAAATTTATAAGTAAAGAGCCAGTCTATTTATAGTAACATCTGTTCTAGGCTGCAGCCTTATTGATTAAGCTGCCAACTTCTGATTTGCTGGGTATTTTCTATCATGTTAGTCAGGGATGACTCATGGCCATAAATAGCACAGGCTATGACTCTTCATTGATCAATATTAAAGCCATACCTGCTGCTCAGCAACATTGCTCACATGTAAACAACATGCTTGCATTATGTTTTGAACATGGTTGCCTTATGATTATAGTGATGTTATACATGATGCATTGATATCAGCAAATTATGTAGTATGGGTGCCTTATGTAGTCATATTCTTATATACATGAGTATAATATGATGTGAATACCTGGTAATTGTTTTGATTTAATAAGTATTTTTAATACTGAAAATATATTTTTGCTGGAATGTCTTCACTGACCCAGAGGTGATTATTTGGAAGTATTTGGATAAAAGTTTAGGGCAAGGTCTGTAAATTAGGGCAAAGTTGTTTTGCAGAAGGTAATAAGATGTCTAATGAAATGGGGCTGTAATGTTATTCTGACTTCTAAATTTATTTTTTTTATTCACGGCGGGAGGATATCCCCATTGGTGATGGATCTTGTTTACTGGTTGTCCTAAATTACAGATCCCAATTAGTTTTGATGGTAAGACAAACCAATAAAATTTCAGGCACTTATCTTGTGTAGTTTTTGAGACAGTCATGTTCAAACATTGTCATAGTTTTCAGTGTGCAAAAAAGAAAAATGGACATGAAAGCCACTTTGATGTACTTTAAAAAATATATATCTAGAGAAGTATTTGACATATGAAGCTAAAAATTCACAAAAATCATTGTATATGTCTAAATATTGTCTTATAAAACTTTCAGGCAAATTAAAGATAGCTGAGCAGAAAATGTAAAAATGTTTTGAAAAATGAAAAATATGCAGATATTTAACTAAATTATTTTCTGAGTTATAATTAGAGTACCCGATGCTGAAGCTGGTAGTGTGCAGAGGTTGCTAACTTTACAGTCTACTACGGTCAATCGCCACAGACCTCCAGATTAGCTCAAGAACATTGCATAGACAGGTTCATGGAGCTTCATGAGTTTCCATGGCCGAGCAGCTGCATCCAAGCCTTACATCCCTAAGTGCAATGCAAATCCTTGTGTAAAGCACGCCACCACTGGACTCTAGAGCAGTGGAGACATGTTCTCTAGAGTGATAAATCATGCTTTTCTGTCTGGCAGTCTGATGGCTGAGCCTGGGTTTGGCGGTTGCCAGGAGAAACAGTAATTGTCTGACCATATTGTGCTGAGTGTAGAGTTTGGCTTCTGGTAGTGCAATCCCCTTCATTCTGAGTACTTTTCCTCTCTTTGTTATCATCAGACTACACTTCTCCAGTCCAAATGACATTCTGATGTCATTTCTGTGTAGATCCTAGTGTGGATCAGTGCACTGAGGTCCTGCTCACTCCTGGCATACAGCTTGATGTCATCCATGTAGAGGAGGTGGCTAATATTTGCCCCATTCTGTAGTCAGTATCCATAGCCAGTCTTGTTAAAGATCTGCCTGAGGGGGTTTAGGCTTATGCAGAACAGCGGTGGGGACAGAGCATCTAATTGGTAAATCCTACACTTGATGGTGACTTGTGCAATTGGCTTGAAGTTGCCCTCTAGTGTTGGTGTTCACATCCCATTTGAATTCCTGATGTAGGCTGTTGTGCTGAGGCAGGTTGAATGGGAGTGGTCCCTTCTGGGGATATCACTGATGTCTGCACTTTACCTGCTGCCATAACAATGAAACAGTTGTTGTATCTTTCTACAATGACCAATAATGTACCTTATCTTATCCTATTCAAAACATGTTGCCAATGCATTAAAACCATACCTGTATAGAAAAACACATTGGAATACCATTAAACATGGATTGTGCCTTTCTTGGCACACTTGGGCCCCATAATCTGATTTTAGAGGTCTGGTTCCTCTGTTCTTTTTTGTGGCTCTCATACAACAGAATTTAGCATCTGCTGACACTGTGCTTCATTGAGAATTTAACTGCTGGTATTAAACTCAGTTATAGTCTATAGAGTACCAGAAAACAAAAGACAACTAAATAATCAGTTACAGTCAGCCATATGACTTTCTCTGTAAACTTTTCACATTATATCTTAAGATCTTAAGCTTGACAGTGTTGGATTTTACACCCTTTCAGGTTACTGGTCACAGATGTCCATCTCCCGTTCCTTGCAGCGAGCTGAAGTTTTACTCAAGAGTACCTTTAATCCAAGTCTGAAGTGGCTATTCCATGGTCACAGTCAAGATCAGGACGAGGAGAATTTTGTAGTGGCTCACAACCTGGTGTCCCGTTCCTCTGAGCGCCTGCTGCATCTGCAGCAAGCCCTTCTGACTGTGGCACCCCAGTGGCAGCTGGTGGGGAGGACACAGTTAGGATATCCTCAGGTGAATTCCAAAGATTACAGTGAAACTGGATTTTGACAGGTGTAAGGAGAATAACATGTCACTTGTTGTACTGCCTAATTTCAGGCCCTTTATTCTAATTTGATAGTTATGAACTCTTATAACTCAAGAAGTAGCTCTGGTGTTATTATAAGACAAAAATGTGTGAAAAAAACTGTATAAAAATATTGTATATTAATGTAAATGTGTATTTTCACTTGGTTAAATTTTCAACACCATCAATACGGATCATAAATACAGAGTAATAATTCACTTTTAGAATACTAACTGTTTAATCGCCATTTTTGGCATGAGTTAAAATCACTGCCATAGAGCACAGGAATGTCCTCCAGGCAGAAGAAGCAGTGTTTCAATATAAACTATTCTGACCACTGGAACAAAAATTCAGATTTTTATTGTGTTATAACTGAGTTCATAATCATCTTTTTCTCCACACACCCACCTCCTCCCTCATCCATCAGGCCTGTTTTAAAGGAATGCCAGATGAAGTGGGTGTTCTTTTCCTGCCCTCCTCAGCCTTCCTCCAGAGCAAATACAGAGCTCTGTGGAGGCTCCTGGAGCAGCGGTCCTTGCTGATTTTTATACACGAGTATACAAGGAGGGCTCGCCTGGCAGCAGCTTTCAGGTCAAGAGTGAATAGTCTATTGGAGCATCAGCTGAAGAAACCATACCTTACACTTCACCAGGTTAGGGTGAACTTTCAGAACTGCAAAAGGATTATTTAAATTACTCTGTATAATCTAACTCACTGCATTATATGTCCACCAGCTAGGTTTCTTAAGCTTCTTTCAGACATGATTTTTGGGAACATTAAGTTGTCATATTTGCCAAAGTTGCCCTTTCTCATATGTAGCAAGAGGTACTCCACATCAGACACATTCGCTAATGGAAATAATACTCCTTCAGTTTTAGATGAGGGTGCTGCCTAAAAAAAAAAAAAAAATATATATATATATATATATATATATATATATATATACAGTAACTAATATATAGTTACGAGAGCACCAGTATTGAATAGCCTACTTACATAATGCATTTTACCAGTTGCTTTTTAAATCCTGACATGAAATGGTATTCAGGCAGTATTAAAATAGCCTACAGACTCCTGTCCCCTGCAATCCCAAGTTGGATAACTTTTTAGAAAATGGATGCATGGATTCTTTTGTAGCATCTAACATTTTAGATATTAATGAAGAGTTTTAGATAACTCTTTATCAGCATATTTCATAACTGTAATGCATAATGCTTATTCAGAGTCATTCTGCTCTCCTTTCCAGACCCCATCCACCTGGTCTTCATGCAGGATCAGTCTTGGCTCACTAAGTCAAGAACTCCGGGTTCATCTCAGTCACTGGTCTTGCCTGTTTTCCAAAGTCCAGACTGACCACTTCTTAAGACATACCATTGTTCAACACACCAGGCTGCTGATAAAAATCAAAGAATCTCTGGATTTATTAGGTCTGCAGGCACTGCTTTTGATGGAACATTATGTCCAAGCCATCCTGTCTGTTATAGCCCAGACTGACTTAGACTCTGTACCAAAAGAGGTCTTGGAGGATATTTTAACAGGTACTTCTCAGTATAACCAGGTAGTGGATGAGCAGAGACGACAGCACAGCACCTCCCAGCTGAGGACTGCAGTATTACAGCTGGCAGATTTTTCTACATTGGATTCCAGTCTTCCGAAGATCAAAACCCATCACCCTTCTCCTTTTTCAGTCAAAGAGTTAATGATAATTTTAGCAGGCTATCATGGAGAAATGGCAGCCAAACAGCTGCTCTACTGGGCTTTAGAGCAGCCCTGTTATATCTGTCAGATCCATAGCAACCATGAGGCCTACTCGTGTTCTGATAACTCCATAAGTCAAATGGCAAGCTGTAGGATTTCCACATTGAAATCTGAGTGGACATGGGAGCAGCTACAGCATGCCTACCTAATTTCCTCTCCTCTCTTCTCTATGAATCATCCCACTTTCCACTCATGTTCTTGCCAAACTACCAATATAACACCTTCTGTTTACATGCCAGACCTCCATTTGAACAGTCCTATCTTGGAAAATTATTGTCCTTTTTTAGCCAATCCCACACCTATACAACATAAAAAAGAGGGCTCTAAAAAAGACCAAATTAACCACTGCCAAAAATACATATCACATTCAGCTTTTACTCAGCCCAGTGTGAAAGTTTTGGACTTGGTCCAACCTGAACCAGAAAGAAAGACAAGTTTAGAAAACTGTGCACTTCTGCAGACAGTTCCACCCTCGTTAACCAGCTCCCATCACCTCTTAAACATCCCTGTATCGAGGATTTGCCAACTCCACCATTCCTCAGTAGAGCTGCTTTTTCAGGTGTTTGTTTCCTCCAGTGACCTCTTGGCTCCACTAGTTTCACATACACCTACACCTGAAAGACTAAATGAACAGCCACTTGGAGCAGCAATAACAGACCTGTTAAATGACTCAACAATTTCAAGCGCTCATGTGACAAATGCACCTGATTCTGGGGAATTAAATCGAGTGAGTTCCAAACTAAACAGAGACCAAAATGTGGAGGGAACGCAGCAGGAATGGGCTGAACTGCAAATAACTGGCCCAGATAACACCAGCAGGTATGGTCAAGTCATTGATTTTATTTTTGACTGTCACTGTTGTAGATATTTTATTTTTTTAAAACCTTTAGTTTTACCAGGTAAAAATGTTTGAGAACTAGTTCTCATTTACAAACATGACCTGGCATATCTGAGAAAGCTTTGAAGAAACAATTTCTTTGGGTTGTCTGTCAAATATTTATTGATGCTCTATATGAGTCTTCAGAAAAGTAGGTTGTATGCCAAATTAGGGTTGCCCACAATATAAGCGATAGCTGACCGTTAATATGTGCTGAGGCAGAAAATGGTTCTTCATTGTCTGATGGTGTCCACTATTCATTTTAGGCTCTTTCAGACATGGGATGTGAAACATTGCTGCTTCATCAATCTGTTAAAATAACATAATTTTATGTCATTCAGACATACAGTGGGTCACTTTTATGTTAATATTTTTCTTGCCTTCATTCATTCATTCTAATGACAGTAACGATGACTCGTGATGACGCACATGAATAACAGTGAGTCAGCAGCCTCCTCCAAAGGGGACAACCCCCTCTAGGGTTTAAATACCCAAGACTCTCCAGCTTTCAGTTTTAGAACTGAAGACCCCTCTTGAGTGAGACGTGAAACATCTTCAAAAAACTTTTAAGAAGTCCAGCTGCCTTTTTTCAAGCTCTTAAGACCACAGTATTCACACTAGTGTCTTCACACATTGAAGTGCACCATGTCATATGCATCTATATCCTGATGGATCCTGCCTTTATTTTGGGAATATTTTTAAGTAATTATGAGTAATAATGAAGATACTGCCATTTTGAAACATGCCTAAATTTGTGCAGTGCTCTTGCTTTGGAATCTGCTGCCTGATGCTCCTGCTGTGTAATAAAACTACAAACGTCTGTACACGACAAACTGAACTTCACTCCTACAATCAGACTGTAGATTATAGTCTTTAATGGTTATTCCTAATCTGATTTGTCGCAGATGTTATTCTCATCACAGTAAAAAATGTACTTAAAATTAGTATTTTATGATTTATGATATTTTATGATCACTTTGTAATGCTCGTAAAAGGGGGAAAAAGGAAAACTGATGATTTTGAAGAGATCTGTATGTGTCTTTTGTACTCTGTGAACCCGTGTTTGGCCTGATGTTCAGACACTGACCTGCATGCAAAAAAAATATTTTTTAAGTAAATTATTTTCACAACAGAGGAGGTTGAAGCTACTGTGGAAGTCGTTTTGGCAGTACACCATGAAACAATGAATGAAAGTGGTTGTCTCATGACAGTTTTTTTTAAATTATAATTATGATGTTGTGCCTGTTTGGGGCATTCTCCCAAACAATTAGGATTTATAGTAAGCTGGCCAACTTCAAGTGCAGGGCAGTCACACACAGTTGTCATTTTGTGTGTGTCTATCTGAAAATGCATTTCAATTTGTACAATATTGAAAGTGATGCGCAAAAAAGACTAGTCACGTCAAAGAAAGATGGTCTTTTTTTTTTTTTTTTTTACAAAAAATGACCTGCTGTGTGCTTTCAGACATGAAGCCAACACATTCAGATGCTGGGAGATTAGTGGAAAGCAGTGCATATCTGTAAGCTGCTGTAGAAGTTTTATCAGAGGATGGTTAAACATTAACAGGTGTTTTGTATCTTTCAGATCAGGTTTGGAGAGGGAGAAGGAAGAGATTTTTGAAGCAGAGAGGACATCGCTGGAGCCAGACTGTGTTCGCTGGCCTCACACAGTACAATGGTTAGACCTCGGTCAGTCACTGGTGTTTGCTGATCTGCTTGAACAGTATCACAGCCTGCTATGGACTGTCTGCAGTAAAGCCCTGTGGCTTCAACTGCAAATACCTCTAGGAGGAAACACTGCAGGAAGCATCAACCTCCAAGAAAACCATAAGAGTTTCCAGGTCATCCACAGGATCAGTCGGGCTTCAGAGGCGGGTAAGAACATGCACTCATCAGTAATGTCTGTACATTTGTTTATTCATGCAGTTGACCAGCCAGCTGGTGGCAGCAGCAGTGCCGTGGTTTTTTTTTTGGTTTTTTTTTTTTGGTTTTTTTAACAGTCCATCCTGAGGCTTGTACTACAAACCAGGATTTGGGCTTTTCCATATAACTTCAGAGTTAAACCTGGGTTTTCAATTTTCAATTCAGTTTTATTTATATTGCGCCAAATTACAACAATCGCCTCAGGGCACGTTATACTGTAAGGTAAAGATGCTACAATAATTACAGGGAAAACCCAACAGTCAAAACGAACTATGAGCAAGCTCTTGGCAACAGTGGGAACGAAAAACTTCCTTTTAACAGGAAGAAACCTCCAGCAGAACCAGGCTCAGGGAGGGGCGCTGTGGAAGAAAGCCAAAGAGATTAATAATAACTCATAATTAAATGTGGAGTGGTGTATAAACAGAGTAAAAAGAGGTGAATGAAAAAGAAATACTCAGTGCATCATGGGAACCCCCCAGCAGCCTAGGCCTGTTACAGCATAGCTAAGGGAGGGTTCAGGGTCACCTGATCCAGCCCTAACTATAAGCTTTATCAAAAAGCTAAGTCTTAATCTTAATCTTAAAAATCTTAAAAATAGAGAGGGTGTCTGTCTCCTGAATCCAAGCTGGGAGCTGGATTCAGGAGGCCCCACAGAAGAAGGGCCTGAAAGCTGAAGGCTCTGCCTCCCATTCTACTCTTTAAGTAGAGGTAATCCAGGTCTTTATGTCTGTAAGACATTCCTGCAGTTTAACTAATTAATGTGTGTCATCTGGCTTCATGGACATTGACACTGGGGTCAGGCAGCCAGAGCAAGAGAGGAGGGACTCAGGGGGCCATTTTTGTTTGTTTGTTTGGTTTTTTGCTATAATATATAATAGATGGAGTGTATAGATTTATTTTTCAAGTCTGTCCCCCAATTTCCCAATTGGGGGACATCTTCAAATTATTACAACTAATAAAAATGTATTTTCCAATTGTCCGATTGGATTTTTAAAAAAATCCTAACTGTGTAACGGGATTAGTGAGATGCATTAAAAAGGAAGACAGGTGGGGTAGGGGAGAGTGAGGCATGGGGCCAATGTACATTACTGTAGGCAACCCATCCAACAGTGTGAGCTCCCACCACCATTCCAGCCTGCCCCCAACACCTACAGTGGCACTTACAGCGCTCTACCTAAATATAGTTATTATGAATCTTATGTGTGAGTGCATGCTAGGCTAGGGCTATACATTAAAAGAAGTTAGACATGTGAAGCCGGTCCAACCCGGTGGGAGACCAGGGAGCAAAGGCAGGGTCAGGAAGCCAGATAACTGAAAGATATCCTGGGTACAGTGAGCTGGCTTCATAGTACAGGGCCCCAGTGGGGCCCAGGACACCGGTGCTGGTGTGATGGTTTGGTAAATCTTTTATTGGCACACTTTGGTTCCTGTAACTCAGCACACCTGTCTGAGGTGTAGAAAAAATAGATAATGAATCACCTGACTGATCCTGTGTCTCAGATCCTGTGTCTGTCTCAAGAATAATTCATAGACTTTTTAATAAAGCTAGAGCCCTTGTTCCATGTGCATAATTGCATATACCTTTCTTTTTTTGGAGGAACTCAGGTCTATAAGACACCCTACAAAGCTACAAATATGTAATAAACTTTCAGGAAAGGCTCTCTCTCCTCCTGTGAGACTTATTAATAATGATACACACAATCTTGCTAAGTGCCTGATAATTTTGTTTGCGTCTGACTCATTTGCTCATTTAGAACTGATGAATGCAGTGTGAGTATAATATTTTAAGCTGTTGAGCAAAGAGCAGCAACCAAAGGTGGCTGGAAAAGTATTTTAAGGGAAGAAATTAAGCATTCGGTCATTGATACATATTTTATTATGATCTGTGTGACACTGCTGGATTGTTTTGTGTGTCGCAGGTCTGGTTCCAAAGGAGAGCAAAATCATGCTGGAGGACTTGAGTCTATATCTGTTATTCATTACAGCACATGCTCAGTGGGACTATGGTTAGTACACATACACTCACACACCGACAGCCCTCATAAATTGATTAAATGTAGATAGAGCTTATGGATTGGTATGATAAGAAAAAATCATGCTGTCTTTCTTTATCATTTTCTTCCCTCAGATGTGTGTAGAACTTTAGGCTCAACTCTGACAGATAAGTGTCTTATAAATCAAACCAGCCACTTTGTTATGCCATCATCTAAGCAAGATGGAAATGTGACAATGTCGGCGACGATGGAACGTTTCCTAATGCTGCTGAAACCTCTCCTGTCTTTACTCTGCTGCCATCAGTCAAACAGCAGAGCCTCAGGTAAAAATGTTTCTGCCACAAACACAGCAGCATTAGCAGCATACCCTTACAAATAATATCAACCCAATTCTGAAAAATTTGGGATGTGGTGTAAAATCTAAATTAACAACAGAATGCAGTGATTTGCAAATCCTATAAACCATTTTATTCACGATAGAACACATCAGTGTTTGAACTGAGGAAATGTACCAGTTTAAGAAACATAGCACATTTTGAATTTGATTGTAGCAACACATCTCAAAAAAGTTGGATTGGGGCCTATTAAAGGGTGGGAAAGTAAGAGGTACTAAAAAAAAAGTGCTAGAGGAACATTTTGCAGGACAATTTCAGAATAATGTTCCTGTGTTCAGCCCCGGCAACATTCAAATGCATCCTGGTGGGTTTTAAGGTCAGTCTGACTCAGGGAAGATATACCTGGAGGCACAATCAGGTGCTCAAGTGTCTAGCCTCTGCCTCAGAGAACAGAAGAACCACCATCAATGCTGTTCCACCAGCTGCCCAGCCTATCTTTCCACAGACAACCTTCATCCGGGAAGTGGACAAGCAGCGGACCAATGCCTTGCCATCAGACGCAGGCCCACTGGATGAAGCTACGGGGTGGGAAATGTGTGTCGACCTAACCCAAAGACTCACATTTCCTTTAGAAATTGTTGTTACAATATGCGCCTGGTCTGGTTCTGTAGTGTCATCACCACCGTGTCTTCATCGTTGAGCCGATGGTCCTTTGGGAGGAAGCCATCGATGAAGCACATGAAAGGGAAAAAGCTGCGTTATGCCAGCTTGGCAGCTGAAGCAGAGGAACAGGGCTTGACTGTGAAGGTGTGCCCAGTGGAGGTGGGTTGCAGGGGCTTTGCTGGTAGCTCCACAGCAAGGCCTATAAACTAAGTTGCATCAGAGGTCAGAGTCAGAGGAAGACCATTAAAGAACTGGCCACAGTTGCTGAGACAAGCAGTCACTGGCTGTGGCTGAGAAGAAAGGAGACAGCATGGGGAGCTAAAGGACCACCCCAGATGACGCACACCCAGGTCTGATCAGCCTGTGGTGGGCTGAATGGTGGCCGAAATAGCCAAGGAGGTGGGAGTACACAACTGATGATGTCATTCTTGAGTAAACATCATCGAGGTCAATCCATCTCAGATGTCTCTTCATAACCCACTCATAAACACCGAGCTGAATCGTTAGGGACTGAAATATCTAGTCCTTTAAAACATCTCAATGCAAAATCGAGACTGAATTTTGACTGAAGATTTTGAATATTAACTTTTATATTTGATTTTGAATGTACAGTACATAATATCATCAAAAAATTCAGAGAATCTGGAGCAATCTCTGTGTGCAAAGGACAAGGCCGAAAATGAATATTGGATGCTTGTGATCTTCAGGCCTCAAGCAGCACTGCGTGAATACTGGAGGGCGACTTGAATTTAACATGGGAAACATATTCATAAACTGAAAGTTATTTTAGTTCAAGTTTTTAAAACTTGGAAAATGATGGGCATGGACAATGGGACCTCTGTGTTATCTTTGTGATTCAGTGTTTGGAGAGCGACATGTTTGTGAGAAGGACGATGTTCAAATAAGCTAAAAGTTCTAACCCTGCCTGGGGAAGGGTTTGTTGTGCCTGGCACAGCTTGTTTTTTGATTTGTAGGGTTTTTTCACCTTCATATACACACTCTGGTTACAGCTCTGCTTATTTAGTGAGTCACAATTACACAACAGTGATAGTACATTTATACAGTTTTAAAATTGTTTATTTACACTACCGCTGTCTTGGATTGTTAAGTCGGGTTGGTGAGGATACTCCAACTTTCCAAGTTGGAAGTCAGACATGAGGAGTCACTCCAATTGAAAATTCCAACTGGGAACTCGGAAATTCCAACTTCCAACCCTATCACGTTTCATTAGAGTTTTACTTAATATTTTTATTTTTCATAGAGGTCTTCTGAATTGTGCTTTGTCTGGCTCCTCACCCGGGACCAAATTTAGGACATTTGCCTTGGGAGCCCTAACAGAGGCAAATTGCCCCTGAAAATAAAGCTCCCGGGAGGTCTTTTTCTGTTATAAAAGTAATTATTTTTAAGGGAATCCAAATATTTTTGGGACTCTATCTTTAATATTATAGGGTCTTTATCTTAGAGTATAAAGCACCATAATATGACTATTGTTTTTGACTGGCTCTGTATAATAAAGAATAATGGATTGCAGCCCTCTCTGCCTCTACTCTTCTCCCCAGGTTCTTTCAGCTTCTTCCCCTGCACTCCACGGAGACAGACGGTTAGTTTGGTGCTAGCCTCCGTGCAGCTGTCTACAGTCTGGATCATGTCAAAGGCTTACCAATTCCTCTCCTCATGGAGCCTCAATAAGTTCCTGCTTATTACACAGGGGGACCTCAAAGTAGGTGACTCAGAAGACTTTTATGTACTTGAAGAGTTGGGTGCTCAAAGAATTATATCAGTGAAAAGGCTCTTTCATAAACATTTGCAGCACAGTGAACTTTAATGAGCATACTCGCACTTCTTTAATGTTTATATCATTATCAATGTTGCCATGGCATACAATCAACTGGTCCTACTGTGAGTGTGCATCAAACCCAGGGGGACAGGAAAACAAGCATATACTGTTGACTTATTAAGTTCTCATGGCTGTCTTTGGTTATGTATTTCTAGCTAGTTGACCAAAATCTGTACATTTATAGCCAAATTATTCGTTTACATGTTTCTGTGAGATGGTGCAGAACAATCACAAGGATTTCATAACTTCTGTTGGCAAATAAATAAAAACTTTTGTCCATGACTGTATATGTTTACTTGTCTCCATCCCAGTTTTTGTCTTTAAGCAATAGAATAAGTGTCAGCTTAAATTTGTTTTGGGTTTTTTCTTTGTCTCTGTAGATGATGAGGGAGTCATTAGAGGTGATGGTGCATCAGACCAAGTCGCTAGTGATGAATTCAGATAGTGACCAACAATCTACTCTCCATCAACACAGCCAGCTCCTGCTGAGACAGCAACGTGAAGCACTTGACAGAGCTGAGTCTGCTTTGCAGGTAATCTGTCAGAAAGATGACTTCTCTGCATCGCTATCGTGCAGACTAGTAAAAAGTGTGTTCAGTGTTGTTATGAGGATCATATACCAGTATTCAGAATTGGCAACACATTAGCAAAGCAGATGATTAGCAGACGTTCATGTCACATTTAGCTGACAGCCAACTACAACTGGCTGACTTCATGTTATCCTGCTGTTAGTATACAGGGGTTGGACAATGAAACTGAAACACCTGGTTTTAGAGCACAATAATTTATTAGTATGGTGTAGGGCCTTCTTTTGCGGCCAATACAGCGTCAGTTCATCTTGGGAATGACATATACAAGTCCTGCACAGTGGTCAGAGAGATTTTAAGCCATTCTTCTTGCAGGATAGTGGCCAGGTCACGACGTGATTCTGGTGGAGGAAAACGTTTCCTGACTCGCTCCTCCAAAACACCCCAGAGTGGCTCAGTAATATTTAGATCTGGTGACTGTGCAGGTCATGGGAGATGTTGAGCTTCACTTTCATGTTCATCAAACCAATCTTTCACCAGTCTTGCTGTGTGTATTGGTGCATTGATACACGGCACCGCCTTCAGGATACAATGTTTGAACCATTGGATGCACATGGTCCTCCAGAATGGTTCAGTAGTCCTTGGCAGTGATGCGCCCATCTAGCACAAGTATTGGGCCAAGGGAATGCCATGATATGGCAGCCCAAACCATCACTGATCCACCCCCATGCTTCACTCTGGGCATGCAACAGTCTGGGTGGTACGCTTCTTTGGGGCTTCTCCACACCGTAACTCTCCCGGATGTGGGGAAAACAGTAAAGGTGGACTCATCAGAGAACAATACATGTTTCACATTGTCCACAGCCCAAGATTTACGCTCCTTGCGCCATTGAAACCGATGTTTGGCGTTGGCACGAGTGACCAAAGGTTTAGCTATAGCAGCCCGGCCATGTATATTGACCCTGTGGAGCTCCCGACGGACAGTCAGCCACCTACAGTTCAGACCAATTTAATTTTATTAATGTAATGCCAGTCCACAACAACAGTGGTCTCCGGATGCTTTATGTTGTCATTACATTACAGCATAAAGCATAAACATCTATTGAAGGTAAGTATGCCAAAAAGTTGTTTTCAGAAAGGGAAAATGAAACTGTTTGTTTATGTGCTTTACAGATGGGCAAGAAACATCTTGCACAAGTCGATCTGGCACTCGATGTGGGTGATGTTCTTCCATCATGCTCACGTGTATACAGCATTTTGGAAACTAAAGATAGTTTGAACGTAGCACCTTTAATCTACAAAATGATTCACAATTTATTTTTCATTCACACACTCACAAACACATAGCGATGGACCTGTCATTCAAAGTACTTGCCTGCCATCAAGGGCATTGATCAGGCATTCTGCCACATGAGCCCAACCACTTCTAACCAAAAGATGTCACTGTCCATTAGACCTTCTCTTCTGTGGTGCTGAAGACCTTCTCCGGTGACTGCAAGCGGAGGTCAGGGAGATCTTTGAACACACCATGCCTCCTGCTGTACACTGGAGACCCGACCACAGGACAGGTATTGATGTGTGTTTGTTTTTAATTCAATTTATTTCAATTTTTATATATCTTTATGTTGTAAGGTAAGAAACTTTTCCCTATAAGCACTTATTGGTGATGCTGTGAATAAAAACTTCCCTTTTACAAGAAACCTCTGGCAGACCCCAGAGTCAGAATGGCTGTAAGATTTGGACGAGAGAAAAACTAAAAGAGAAAAGAAGAGTGTAGAAAAACTCTAAACACTATAACGATGTACCAGTAAGTACCCGGCAGGCTGGTGGGGCCAGCAGCAGCAGATGGTACTGCAAACCACACTACAAGTGAAAAGTTATAACCTTAATGGCATGCAAATATAGAACTTTGAGTGCTCAAGCAGAGTAGAAGAGCACTATATAAGAACCAGTCCATTTACCATAATTTCTTTGAGCAGTATTTAATTGTGCCTCTCTTTTTTGCAAAGGTATTCCCAACACTCCCAGTGAATATGCATCTCTGGCAGCTCAGACTGTGATAGGTCAGGTTTTAGATGGTGTGTTACCTTTGTCTGATGATGCACGAGTCCAAGCCCTGAGTGTAACGATGACAGCATTCATGGAGGCATGGATGGAACACATCCTGAGACAAAAGATCAAATTCAGGTATGTTTTGGAATTTTACGTCAGTTTCTCTGACAACATAAAATTTCAAACAGAAATGTTTTTCTCTGTGATCCCCCCCCCCCGACTGCCAAATAAAGGCAGAATGCTCAAAAGTAGATTTTTCTTTTTTCTTTTTAAAGAATGTCACAGAATTTAGTTTTGCCTAACCGGTGCTCCAAGAGTACTTTAATACTCTCCTGCGGTTATCATTCAGTATCCATCATTAGGAAACAATATGACGTATGAAAATGTCGATGAAACTCAAAAAGTGTTGTACTAATATTAAAGTAAGAAACCACATATGAAAGAGATGAGTGTGTATGCTTTGTATTTTCACAAAGACCTCTGAGTAGTGTTTTTTTTGCTCTTAGTGTGCAGGGAGCTCTACAGCTGAAGCAGGACTTTGATTCTATCAGAGAAATGATCCAATCAGATGAATATGGTCTGTCAGCTGAACTCCACCAACGACTGCTCAGCCTCCGGTACCATACTCCCTGTTCTGTCTTTGTCCTTTATTTGTTGTAAACTTCACCTACTTGGCAGATTTCTCCTGAACATTAACAGATCAAACTAGTCTGTACACATACTGCAAATCAATGGGATCACTGCTTTACTTTGAGGTTAAGATTGCACAAGGTATGATCATTATGTATGTAATGTAATCTAGTCACATTTATCGAGCACTTTTCTAGTCTTACTGACCACTCAAAACGCCTTAGACTGCAAGTCACATTTTAACCATGTATTCATAAAGCACTTTATCTGCTTCACATCCATGGCCAATATAGAATCACCAATTAGTCGTGCAGCTCATTAAACATGCAAATGTTTGGTCTGTAGGAAGAGGCTGTGGTAGAGAATGTACCTCAGCCAGGGCTCAAACCAGGAACCTTTCTGCTGTGAGGCAATAGTGCTGAACTCTGCAGCACTGTGGCAGCTAAGAACTCTGTGTTGACCATTTGAGAAATCATGAACATGCTTCAGCTTGTGCTCTGGACATGTTGTGAAATCTCAAACTCACACCTACATATTGGTTGGAATGGTGCTTCCAGTTTTCCAAAGGTAGCTGCAGTGCTGGGAGCGGGGGTGCATAAGGAGATAACCTAAATTAGAGTGTTGCCTGAATTTAGTATTCTCAGTATTTATTCCCATCTTTGTTATAGACCTCAAACATTTTGACTGCAACCGTTTTTGGTTATCTGCTGGTTCTGTTAAAATGGAAAAATATAAAATAGTGTTTATTTGAGTGTTGACCTGGTGAAAGAGCTAAGTTGTGCCAACATAATATACATGGATCTAACGTGTAAAATCAGAGGTGGAGAGGATTTACATGATGATTAATCATTTGCCTCAGCACTGTTGGTGAGTGGATTGGGTCATTTTTCTCTCGGTCTGCAGGGTTTTTCAGCAGGTAGATTCAGCAGTGGTGTGTCTGCTCCAGCAGCCGCAAGCCAAAAAACCATATGTGCAGTCTGGAGCCTGGGAGCCTTTCACGCGCTGCTGTAAGTGTCGCATCAGCCACAAACTCATAAGTGTGCAGCTGTCAAATGTTCCATCATGATTATTAAATGTACTAATCCTGTAAGTCAAATCTGGCCCAACTTTAAAGTTTCAGCTTACTGCATGCGTCTGCAAGGCTGTGGCCAATGCTGTGATGAATTTTAGTGAATGTCACTTCTTTTCCCTTCAATGCACAAATATTACAAATGGGTGTTCGAACATCTGTGAGAGAGAATACCAGACAAAACCACCGGAAGTGTTTTTTTCCTCCTTCTTCAGGCGAGCACCATGTCAGAGGTTCTGTTACAATCACAGACCTCCTGCCTGCCGTGTTTCTGCTATTTACTTATCTTTAATAGAAATTGAAATATAAAGTTTTTGCAGTGGCACCACTGAAAAAGACATTTTTTATTTATATGCCAAAAAAATGTTTTGAAACTTTTGAAGTCCTTGTTATTGTTCTTCCCTGTATCGTGGGGAAAATGAAAAAAAAAATCATCTAAATAAAAACTGAAGTGGCAAAGTTTGGTTTGGTTTGAAAAACAAAGTTTGTGCCACTGTGAAAATTTTTGGCCACAAATGCGTGTTGTCAGTGGATGTAACTTCTGAATGTCACATACTGCATGCGACACTTTGCTCTTTTAAAGCTGTTTATTTGATCTCGCTGGAAATGAATCTTTTTGTATCATAAAGATTTATGTCTGCTGACAGCTGAAGAAAACAGTTAGCAATCCATGAGGGATTTGTTTTGTAGCTCATTTGAAAAACTACTTTTGTACAGCTTACATACAAAATGAATCAGACAGTATGTTGTTTACAGTAAAGCCACAACGTATTTCTTTTCTTTCATCCTGCACCATTTTTGTAAACCCACTTTGCCCACAATGAGCTTAGTCTATGAAACTGTATGAGCAGTACAGTTCAAGCTGAATCATAACTGTTCTCTGCACAGAAACTACCTGAAAAGGCAGCAATTGCATTTTAATAGAATTGCATCGTGGCTAAATTCAAATGACAAATAAAATGTGTGTGATGAGACGCAGTGGCAGTAACCTCTGTGTGATTCTTCAGGTCCAGCCAACAGAAGCAGGGGCAGCACTGATGCTGCTGTGGTAAGTAGTATAGACAACCTGAGGTGTATGGAGGGTGAGGACCTGTCTCAGTCTGAGTCATCACTTGTCACTACTGACCTCCCTCCAGTAGACCCATCGACCCCCACAGAGCCATACCTCGCTCCAAGGTACATTTCTGCAGTTTTCACTGTAAAAGTACCTCTTACTAAGTGTACTGACTTTACTTTGTGCTCACAGTGTGGCGCTGGGCGCAGCTCAACAGGAATGGTTGGACTTGAGGATTCAGACTAGCGCCCGTCGTTGGAGGATGCCGGGACTGCCTTGTCTCTCTAACTCTGAACACTGAGCACACGTACAGACACACACCCTGCAGAGATATGACAAACACTCACTTCTCATCATTGGATCTTGCTTTTTGACTTGGTATCAAATTTCAAGGAAAGCTCATATAAATACATTAAAAAAAAAATTCTTTATTGTTGTTACTTTTGAAAATAAAAATGCATGAGCTGAGGGGGTACCACGAAGCAAGTGCAGCATAGCCAGGCTTTCTTGGCATTAGCTGGTTTGACAACCTAAAACTCCAGTCAGAGATAATGGACATCACGACAGTGAGTTTCAACTTTGCTTCTTAACTCAGGCTCTGGGCACACGCACATGAAAGCGGACACTTGATGCGGTGGTGCAGCGGTTAGCACTGTTGCCTTGCAGCAAGAAGGTCCTGGGTTCAAATCCAGCTTGCTGAGGCCTGTGTGGAGTTTGCATATTCTCTCTGAGTACTCCAGCTTCCTCCCACAGACATGCAGTTAGTGGGGTTAGGTTAATGGTTGTCTGATAGACAGACTGGTGACCTGTCCAGAGTGTACTCTGTCTTCGCCCAATGGCAGCTGGGATAGGCTCCACCCTAATAAGTGGAAGAAAAGGGATGGATGACCCGACTTTGACTCTTCTGCACAAAATCGATCTGAGCACCACCTAATCTAATCAGAGACATCATCAA
The DNA here is from genome assembly GCA_024447675.2 of Pterophyllum scalare. Classification (NCBI taxonomy): domain Eukaryota; kingdom Metazoa; phylum Chordata; class Actinopteri; order Cichliformes; family Cichlidae; genus Pterophyllum; species Pterophyllum scalare. The sequence goes on along the minus strand of JAMQGT020012370.1, from coordinate 10,263 downwards.
ACTGATCTGTGTTCTGTATTATCTTCTTGCATAGACAAAATATATTCCTTCAGTAGAGAATCAGTATGACACTTAAAGCATGCAATTATAAACTGAAACTAAGCATAACCTGCTGCAGACCAGCTTATGTGCTCATGAGTTACCATGGTGATTTCGCCAGCTAAAAAGAGAGCCACCTTTATGACACTGAAAGCTTTAAGTTTACCATAGCTCACTACCTGAGTAATCTCACTAGCATACCCCTCCAGAGGAGGTTGTGTTTGAAATATGTAAATCATTATTAAGTTAGTAAAATTATTAATGTATTAATCAAAAAATGTTAGTATTTTGGAAATATTTGTTTTACTCCTTGTATGCAAACACCTGTTTTAATATACCTGAATAAATCTGTTTTTATTCCTCTTCAGTTTTTGTTTGCAGTACCATTGGATTTGTCACTGGTCTAAATGAAATGCACCATTTGATGGTTCTTATTGCTTAGAGGAATTCATGTCTGGGCTTTATGACTCATTTCACTGTTCAGTAATACAAACTCCCAAAAGTTTGAAATTCAGAATGGAAACAGGAAGAAGCATAAAACACATTTTCTTGTAAGTAGGAGATCACACGATACAGCAAATTCCATGATATTTCAAAAGTGATTGCTAGTACTTTTTTTCTCATTCTGTTTCATTCATTGCTTATGGCTGTATCCTTATTAGAAACATACTGATAGGTGACTGGCTGCAATAATCTGCAGGCCTGTGTGTGACTATACAAGTCTGAATGAAGACTTGAAAAAGAAAACAAACATTACCTTTGTTTATTGGACATGGTCCCTGCTACTCTGGATCTATGAAGAATAATGTATAAATAAACTGAAAACCAGTAGCTTTTATTACTGTTACACACAGGAGGCATGAGTCAGTTACCATTCAACAAGTAAAGGAGAGAAGTTTCATAATGTCATGACATAACCATTGTGAATATTTGTGAAATATCAGTCTGGAAGACAAATGCTTTGTGTAAATAGTGTGTGTCCATCTGTTCATTTCAAAGCATGTCCCTAAATAGACAAGAAGTGAAACAAAGAAAGCTTTCTGGCACCACTTCACTGACCTCCAAGATCCACGGAGAAGAGGAACAATCCTGAAGTTTAAACTTTGGCAGCATTTTAAGACAACACATTGAACTCCTGTAACTTTTTTCTATAAATGTTGATGGAGTTTTGAGTTCTTCAGCATTTCTGTGATTTCTCAGGAGACTCACTGTTTGTCACAGATAAACATTCAGCAGGAAAACCGTTATTCACACATGAACATGTTTGTGTTACCAATGGATGAGAGTTTCTCGTGTGGCTTCCACAGGAGAGGGAGGCAGGAGGCAAAGTGGGACGCAGGAGCCAGGAGGCAGAACGGGACAAAGGAGTCAGAACAGTATGCAAGAGCCAAATGCAGGAGGCGCAGTGGGACACAGGAGACGAAGGCAGGAGGTGGAGCGTGATGCACAAAGTGAATGCAGTAGGTTGATTGGGATGCAGGAGATGGAGCAGGAAGTGAAGTGGGATGCAGGAGGTGGAAGCAGGAGTTACTGTGAGATGCAGGAGGTGTAGGCAGAGCAGGATGCAGGAGGGGGACGCAGAAGTGGAAAGCAAGAGGCAGGAGGCTGACAGGTAATCAGGATTTTGTGAAGAAAGACACCCGAAACACTTTAATTAAAAAAGAATAAGACATTTAATATATTAAAGAATCAGAAAGACACATATGCATGTGGGGGCTCAGAGGAGGAGACAGGCCTGTGTGCTCTCTCTCTCCCTGCATATGTGTCTTTCTGATTCTTTAATATATTAAATGTCTTATTCTTTTTAATTAAAGTGTTTCAGGTGTCTTCCTTCACAAAAAACCTGATTACCTGTCAAGGCGCAGCAAGATGCAGGAGGTGGAGGCAGAGCGAGACACAGGAGGCTGAGGCAGGAGTGGGGGAGGACCCAGAAGGCACAGCAGGAGACTGAGGCAGGAAGTGGAGCAGGATGACAGTACTAGACTCAGGAGGCGGAGGTCGGATCAGGATACAGGAGGTGAATGCAGGAGGTCGGGCGGGGATGCAAGAGGTGCAGTGGGACGCATGAGGTGGAGGCAGGAGAAATGCAAAAGGAAAACGCAGGTGGTGGGGAGGAGGTGGAGTGGTATGGCGGAGCAGGACACAGGAGGCGGAGAGGGACAGCGGAGCGAGATGTAGGAGGCAGGGGTAGGAGTGGGACACAAGAAGTGGATTGGAACGCAGGATGCTAATACAAGAGGTGGGGTGGGTTGCAGGAGGTAGAGTGGGACGCGGGAGGTACAGTGGGATGCAGGAGGGGGAGCCAGATGCAAGAGGCGGAGGCAGGAGGTGGAGTGGGAGGCAGAGTGAGACACAGGAGTTGGATTGGAATGCAGGATGGGGATGTAAGGGGGACACAGGAGACGGAGCGGGACAGTGGAGGTGGGAGGTGGGACAGGACACTCAGGGGATGAAGGAGGCACAGGAGGGCAAGAATTCCTGACGAATGATGCTGCTGTAGCTCCTGTTCAGGGTTCTCAGAAGACTCAGGATCCAGAGGCTGCAGCAGCACAGGCACAGACCGCAAAGGGCTCAGAACTGACACTTCTGGTGACCGGGGTTCCAGCAGCAGGTGACTCAACAAAACATGAACAGTCTCAATTCCTACTGGCTGGAAAATACCAGAAGCAGTTTCCAAATGGATGGGCTGAGACATAAAAGTCAGAATTTAGTTCTGCAGGCTGGATAAAGCTACAAATTAGTCTCCGTGCTGGGAACAGCCTTTGAGGGGGACCTGCACACAGTTAATATGTGAGTGCAGGCTGCACCTTGAGGGGCCTGTACCCATGCACAAAAGGTTGACTCTGAGAAGGCTAGCTCAGGAACACAGTTTGCAATTTCCAAAGGAACTGACTCAGGTGCACAGAAAACAGTCATGGTGAGAAACAAGCTTCAGTCTTTGATTCAGAGTGAGAGGCACAGTATTCAGTCCTTGAGGGAGTCAGCCCAGCAACAGAATATGAAATCACTTCCTTCCCAGGCTCAGTGACGCCACATAAAATGTTCTCATTCTTAAGCTCAAAAACACAATATAAAATGTTTTTTTCCCCTCAATACAGAAATACAGTATGATTTTTTTCCTTTTTTAGATTCAGAAACAACTTTGTTATTTTTTAACCTGTGTATAAAAATAGGGTACATATTATACAGCCTGTAAGTGTATATATTATTATCAAACGGTTCTTGTAGGTAAGTTCAATACCAGCGTATTTTTCTGAAATTTTAAGTTGAATCCTTGGACCTTTCAAAAGGTTATAAATCCTTTAACAATAAAAACTAAAGATAAATCAGGTATCACTAATGTCTGTAAGAGTGTGTAACAGTAGAGCATGTTACACTGACCTAACTATGAAGAAGGCATCTGATTCAGAAAATAAATGAATTTTTGGATTTTCAATAGTCTCAACACCAGTTGGGGGCGGTAGTACATCAGTTCGTTGTTATCAAACGTTCAAAAAACTTCGGAGTCGAGGAAGAAGAAGAAAAAGCTGTCGTATGAGGAAGTAGAGTACCATAAAAAAAACACCGTCGGACTTCCACAGTACTCGATCGTCATAAAGTATGGAGACCCCGGAGTTGTCGTTTACTTTGGCTTACATTGTGTTCTCATTCTGTTTTGTGTTCACACCCAATGAGTTCCGTTCGGCTGGTTTAACGATCCAGAATCTGTTTTCGTCCTGGCTGAGGAGTGAAGATGCTGGGCTTCATCCAGTACCACGTCAGGAGGACCAGCATTACCATCCTGGTTCACTCCGCGCTGCCTTTAGGTAAACAGTCACACAGGCGGGAGGACTGTCACCGACAGAACTATAATAGTCATGCCTCATGAAAAGTACGCAGGCTGTAAACTGAGTAGCCGTGGGCAGGAATAGCTGGAAGTAATCTTCTCTGTTGGAGTGTGTAGTTTGTTTCATCTAAAGCCACTTCTTAGCAACAAGCTTTGATTGAGACACTCGGTGACAGAGTTTACTGTGTGGAAAGAACACACCTCCGTGTCACAGGTAACAGAGAAAGCCACGCAGTCGCAAATAAGGCATCCTTAACTAGGGTTGTCGCGATACCAGAATTTCAAACTTGATAGCGATACCCATGAAAATATTTGATAACATTTTCAATACCACGGGGGGAAATTATATCTATAGGTGTATATATAGATATATATAAATATACAAATAATAAATCCCGGCTTGCCCTGTGGGCAGTCTTTGCGCTCCAAGCTAGGGTCCTCTCAGAGGCCTGGGAGCTTGAGGATCCTTAGCTGTTCCCAGGACTGCTCTTCTGCAAGAGCTCGGATGTTCCTGGAATCTGCTGGAGCCATTCTCCCAGTTTGGGGGTCACTGCCCCGAGTGATCCACTCCATAAAGAGGCATTTTAAAAAATCAGCAAAGAATAGAATAATACAAACAATATCAATGACAACACTGCTTTTAAGTTATCTAATGTAGTGCCAAAAACAAAATATTTTAATAATCCTTTTGGTAGTGCAAAAAAAAATCTTTTTTTTTGGTTGTCTGAGGTAGTGCTTTGCCTCTTGTGACTAAGATGCTAATTACACAGTGTTTGTAAGATAAGATAAGATATCTTTATTGTCATTGCACAAAACAATGAAATTTAGTTGGAGCAATCCTCCAGGTGCCGACATAATAATACAAAAAAGAAATACAAATAGAAATTAGAAAAGATTAAAATATAAATAAAAATGTATACATGTAAATAGGATGAATAGGGATCTGGTATTTACAGTGAAAATGGCAATAAACTGTTTATTTACAAAAAAACTGAGTGCAGTGTGCTAAAGTGGCATAGTGGATGTGCAAGTGGATGTGAAGGTGGAGCTATAGTCTGTAGGGTTTATTGTCGTCAGTGTTCAGCAGTGTAACAGCTCAGTGGTAAAAGCTGTTTTTCAGTCTTGTTGTCCGGGCGTACAGTGCCCTGTAGCGCCTCCCAGAAGGCAGGGGGTGAAGAGGCAGTGACCGGGGTGTGTGCTGTCCCTGATTATGGCTGTGACCCGCCTGGTGCAGTGGGTCCTGTATATGTCCTCTAGTCTGGGGAGCTGGGTGCCGGTGATCCTCTCAGCAGTCTTGATGATGCGCTGGAGAGCTTTCCTGTTGTCTACAGTGCAGCCAGAGTACCACACTGAGATACAGTATGTGAGGACGGACTGCGATGGCTGACCTGTAGAAGCTCACCAGCAGCTGTTGTGGGAGACGCGCTCTCTTCAAGCACCTCAGGAAGTGAAGCCTCTGGAGACCTTTCTTGACCGTCGCTGTGGTGTTGACAGTCCAGGTCATGTCGTGGCTGATGTTGACCCCGAGGTACTTGATGCTCTGCATGACCTCCACTCTCTTGCCGCTGATTGTGATTGGGCGATGGACAAGGGGTCTCAGTCTCCTGAAGTCCAGGATCAGCTCCTTCATCTTTGCTGCACTTGAGGATCAAGTTGTTTTCTCGGCTCCAGCTCTCCAGGTTCTCAGACCTCTGATCTGTAGGCAGTCTCGTCACTGGATGTAATCCTGCCTACTACTATGGTGTCATCTGCAAACTTTATGATGGTGTTGGTCTCATGGGTGGGTTTGCAGTCTTGTGTATAGAGGGAGAAGAGGAAGGGGCTCAACACACAGCCCTGTGGTGCGTCGGTGTTCAGGGTGATGCTGGAGGAGACCCGCTCCTCCATGTGCACAGTCTGTGGTCTGCTGGTGAGGAAGTCCAGGACCCAGCTGCTCAGGTGTGTGTTGAGGCCCGAGGAGGTCCAGCTTGGTGGTGAGTTTATTGGGGGGAGATTATTTTCTTAACCTTTCCTTTCTTGGTGCCGTGCTGCAGTTGGTAAATGTAAAATCAACATTATTCATGATAAGTAAGAGGTGTAGACAGTGATAGAAATGAATGAATGAATAAAATAAAAAGGCAAACCACAGAAGCCTGTAGAGAATTTATAGAGTGCTTCTTGTAAAAGCGAATATGTTTGGCTCAACAGAGCATTCAGATCATGATTCTGATTGTGAAAACTGCCAAATAAGATAAGTTGAGGACTAATATTTCTGTTTTTTGTTTAGAACAATGGTCACATAATTCTCACTGGCTCTACTGAAACTTTGTAATCCTATTTTAATTTCATAACAGTGACAAACATGGATGAGATGAGGACAGACAGTATGGTGATGTGATGCTGCTCCTCAGGGCGCTCGTGTGTTGCTGGCTGTGATGACAAGAAAAGTAGGAGGAGGTCTGAGATCTCGCAGAATTCTAAAAATACAGTTGTTGGGCATTACATGCCTTTAAGTGGGAATGCCATGGGCTAAATTTAAAATAAAAATATAAAATTATGAAATATAAATTGGGGAAAAAATGACAGCTTTCTTTAAAAAAATAAATGAATAAATAAAAGAATAAAAAAACAAACTTTCTTGCAGAGGCCAAAAGATCCAGCTGGGGTCAGTCTCTGTGTGTTATTAGTCAACATGATGTTAATTTAAAAAAAGAAAAACATATTTTCGACTGCAGGGTTTTCCATAGAGCAAAGATATGAGACATTTTGTGCTCCTTTGAGACGTTGTAGGAGGACATTTAAAGGCCTACACACTGTTCTCCAGGTACACACTGTGGGGTTCAGGTACAGAGAACATGACAGAACATCGACACTGATGTCCCCACAGGCTTCATGTGTGTGGGGTGTATGTGCATGTGAAGTGTTTCTGGTGTGTTTAGCTCATATCTGTGTTGTTTTCCCTTCTCCAGGTTACTACATGGGAATGTGTATTGCTGCTCCAGAAAAAAACCTAGGAAACATTTACCAGGTCAGCTCTTTGTCTGCACATTTATCAAACACATAATGCGTCACTCTCCTCCATGCTGCTGAGTGTTTCATTTCCTGCTTAGATATTTGGTGAAGCTGTGTATTCACCCGTGAGCTCCAGATGATGTCTGGAGAATAAAGTCAGTTTTGTACTCGCCACCATGCGTATGTGAGTCCACGGACTCATGCTGACTGTCTGCATATCTGCATACTGCCACACCCCCATTTTTCTATGCAAGGAAAATCATTTATGGAGACTTACAGTGACTTATTGTTCTGTCAAAGGTATGTGCAATATAGAACATTTAATGTTATCAAAACAACAGAAATAAAACTTGAGAAGTACCCCACCAAGATGAAATAGTTGACACAGGAGTTTAGAGCCAGTCTGTAACAGGAGAGCTGCTTTTAGGGTTGATGGCAGTGCTGTTTTTAAGTCAGCATACCTACGCAGGTTCTTGGGGGAGGGGGCTCGTGCTGCAGTGAGTATGGCCACCTCCTTTGCTCTGCTCACTGTGCTGTGTGATGTCCCACTCCTCCTTTTTAATTGCATCATTCAGTTCACAACACATCATAGTACATACAGGACTTTGGGGGGCAGGTGCGTCACACAGTGGTTAGTGGGTGGCACCACTTATCTCTTCACTGCTGCCTGCAGTTTTATTTACATTTTAGACATTGAGTGCCTTGGGGGGGGGGACAGTGTGGATAAGTGCTGTTATTCAGTGCTCAGATTACATCTGTCGCTCCAATTTTAATAGCACTGTAGCTTTCCACACAGTCATACACATTCTTCTCATTACGTACACTCACATCACCCCAAACACGTTGGGTGGGAGGAGGAGGTGGGCGGGTCCTCTCACACCCCAGTTTCATGCACCCTGCCTTGGGGACTGGCTAGTTGTTCGCTGGTTGCTTCCCTGGGTTGCCGCTGGCTCTGTGCTGGTACCTGCTCTCCTACACTTAGGTGTCCATGTATAGTATTTGTCTGTGTGTGTGTGAGACTGGTGCACTTGTATATGTGTGTGTGGACAGTTGGGCCTGGGCCTTTTGATTTTTTTTCCATCCCCCCCCCCTTTTTTTCTTCCACTGTTTTCTATCCCCTTCCTTATTGCCTGTCAGCCCTGGCATAAATAACTAAATAAAAAAATAAAATAAAAATACAAACATTAACAAGAATAGCCTATAGAAAATGTCTAGAGCTGTTTTTGTAAAAGCAAATATGTTTGGTACATCAGTGCCATCATCATTCCGATTTCGAAAACTGCCAGACATGACAAAAAAAAAAAAGTCAGCGTATGGTGGTACAGATTATTCTGTCTTCAGAAAAACACCTTACCCTTCAGTAATGCACAATCTTGACTTCATCCAGCTCTCTGCTGCTTTCTGCGCCCCGCGCTGCAGAGAAGCCATGTGACCAGGAAATAACAGCAAAACAAGTAAAAAAATTTTAAAACCAAAAAACTTCCATTACTGTTTCTGACTGCAGTAACACCGAGGTGTGAGCACACTGTTACACCACTTGGCTAACAGTGGTGTCATTTTGCAAATGTGCAGTTAGTAAAGGGACAGTGTTTTCAAAAATGATCGCCACTTGGTTGAAGAGCGTTAAGAAAGATTATGTGTTCTCTTCATTTTTGTGTCAAACTATGTGAGTGACAAGGGTGCACAGTTAATATAGGTTCCTTCAGTACACTTCATAGTAATGGCCAGGAATATTATGCTATTAATTATTAATATGTAAGCTTCAGTGGCCATTTCATATATTCATCAGTGTAGTATTATTTGAATTCATATCAGGTGTGAAATTACAAGCAGGTTCTGCCCAGCACTAATAAAGACCATTTAATCTCACTCTGTTGGACATTTGCATGATTCACGTCTCTGTGAGGTAGTGCTTAGAGAAATGTTCATTTATACAAAGTGGCTTTATGTGCAGAATAACACGTTTGATAAGTGGAAACAAATGTATTTGTTTCTGTCATGTGGCTGCAGGATCTGTGTAAACAACTACAACAGAGGGGGCCAAAGACCCCAAACCCTGGAATCACATGTTTGAAATGATGTTGTCAGCATTAACAGTGGCAAAATAAATAGTCTGACACAACCTACCACAAGTATTTTATAGTTGTGTATTGTCATACTTGACAAATTTCAGGTTATACAAACTAAAGAGTTTGGTATTGTAATGTATACTCATGTATTTTCTCTTGATCATGAAGCTTGTCAGCAGCAGTTATTGATGCAGATGAAGAGCTCAGCTCTCTTGTTGTGTTTCTCCAGGTGAATGACAGCTGGAGAGCCTTTCTCCTTCTCTCTCTGCCTCCAGTTGGTCAGCTGGGCACTTGTCTTTTATTGGTCCCGTGGTCACTGGCGCAATCATCCAATCTGCCAAGTGCTGCGGGCCCATGTCCAGCCCCCTTACTTCAGCTGGGGCTCTGTGGCAGTCAGCATCAACGATGAGTTCAGACGCATAGACAAGTTTGCTACAGGGGTACCTGGAGCCAGAGTCATCGTTACTGACAGCTGGGTGTTAAAGGTGAGTAACGCATTGGGTGTAAAGGGTGTGTGTGTGTGTGTGTGTTTGTGTCTATCTTTACAATTGTTGGAGTTCTTTGGGATGTGTTTTGGGTATATCTTTCTTCATGTCAAGTGTCACAATGTCGGAATGCCTGGAGTCTTTCCTTAACGCTGAGCTTTGGCCAATTATTTTCCAAATTTGCTCACTTTCCGCTGAGTCCGCTGAATGATCTGATTCTAGAGGGAGTTTACCAGTGTCCCTCTCAGAGATTCAGTTCAGTAAAATTCAATTCATTTCAATTAACTTTTGTTTATACAGCCCCAGATCACAACAGTAGTCACCTTAAAGCACTTGATATCATTATGCAAAGACCCTACAATAATAGATGCCCTCCATCACCTGACTGAGGTGTGGCTCACTCTCAGTCCAGGCAGGAACACAATTTGGAATCTTGTTTCTGTCTGTGAGCACGGCCTTCCATTCTGCATGCTCCCTGCACTTCTTCAGTAGCCTTGTGGGTAGTCAGTGAGTGGGGTTGTCTTTCTTCCTTGGAAATCAAAACCTTTCATCATCCCAGTTCTCTTGTGTGCTTCCTCCTTGGCTGGACTTCAGATATTTTGTCTCCATTATTAAAAATGAGGTGACCTCCAAGCCTGGAGTTCTGGTGTTACACAACAGTTAAACAACAGTGTCTGTTTTATTAATCTGCTTTTCTGTTTCTTCCACTCTTTTGAATATTTCTTTGGTAACATCCTTCTTACTGCTTAACTGCCAATTTTCATCTTTTTCAATTCTCACAGCTCTATACAGTGGTGTGAAAAAGTGTTTGCCCCCTTCCTCATTTCCTGTTTTTTTGCATGTTTGTCACACT